>SZWC01004103.1:0-37500 GCA_023375785.1 Penium margaritaceum
TCTATATCTATATCTATATCTATATCTATATCTATATCTATATCTATGTCTATATCTAGATCTATATCTATATCTATATCTATATCTATATCTATATCTATATCTATATCTATATCTATATCTATATTTATATGAACATGTATACCTATCTGTAATTAAGATTTATATCTTTGACTTCTTCCATATCTATCTTTATATCTATTTGAGTATTTATATCTATATTTATATCTGCATCTAAGTCTACATCCATAACTGTTTCCATATCCATTTCTTCCTTCTATTTGTCTTTGTCTTCATGGTTGAGTCCAACAATTAATCATCTTCGTCATGTTCATACATATCGAGACTCGATTTATTTATTTTTTTCCCAAAAGTTTCGTCCAATATTCAATCGCATCAGAGATTTTCTCCGGCCTTCCTTCAAACTTCTTCCAACACTTAGGTATAAGCAAGTGATTGCATGTTCTCTGTTCTTACTTATGTTACTTCTTTATCCAACGTTTCTTCAACCCTTGCAAACAACCCGCAACTTGATGTTGTGATCCATAGTAGCAAAAAAAAATTCCCCATTGAAACTGTTTTAATGATAGACTTAATGTGCATGTGGCCTTCCCATGTATGCCACAAATAAGTGATAGGGTGGTAACTTCTTCAGGTTATTGCCAGTGTGTTGGACAAAACAAAATGGACCATGCAGAAGTGCAATATTGACGTGGATAGTGTGGGAAAAAATCAAAGTTCTTTATAAGGGATTTTTCTTATGAAAACAATCTTTGGTGAAGAAAAGGGAATTAATGAAAACGTTCTACCAATATATACCCAAATTGTTTTCATCTTTGTTCAATATTTCTCATGGTTGCATAACCTTGAAAAAATGAAAATAGGCGAATTGGTAAATTTCATAATTAAATTTGATTATTTGAATAATGTTAAGGCACATTTGTTATACCACATCACAAAAACGTTCAATTGCATGAAGTGAAAGTTTATTTAGAACCAAATGGTATGAAAAAGATATGAAATATACATTTATTGTAATACCTTTTTGTATCTTTCAGAATTCAAGGGTTTATTTCTACAAAAAGATACAAATAGTTTGTTTATATTCAAGTGAAAATGGATAGTAAAAAGTAATGTAAAAATTATTCTTTCCATATTACATTTCTGAATGATCCTTACTGTGCATAAAGAAACAGAAACATATAGTATACAATTAAAATTTTAGTGATAGAAATGATAACCATGTGAGATTTGTTTTTCTTTTATGTGAAATAATATTGTGCGTAGAAAGTTTACGCAGATTTATGCTCTTAAAATTCATTCACTAGCAAATTCTACATCTGTCAATTGAGATACAGTTTTCAGCAATGTTAGATCATGAATTATTTTTTTCACTGGATAATTGTTTTAGTTTACATAGTCATGTGTTAAAATTTTTCATAAAGAGTTTTTCATTCAGTTTGTGTGCAATTTGAGATTTTTGCATTACAAAGTTCATGCAAAGTACTTATGGGCCCTCTTTGGTTATTTACGAAATACAAAATTATGCATAATCCTGCGACTTTCAGTCATGTTCTTAGCCAAAATTTGAAGAAAGCGGCATTGCTTGCTTAATTGTGTCCAAAACTGTAAGGCCTTTTACAAACCGTAGGGAGATCATTTTTGGCCCGTACTGATATGAATGGTGGCGCGTAGCTAGTTTGAGAAGGTTCACCGAGTAAGTAGCCAGCTGAATGAAATACCATGCGTTACATTGCGTTGACCGCACTGTGACGTCGGCCATCCGAGCTGGTCACGCGGCTGTCGGGGGTCTGGTGGATTTCGTCTAGGTATGCAGGGGCTGTTGTACTTGCGTTCCCATCTTCACGGTAGCTGGCCACGGCAGACTTGCGGAAAACCAATGTAGCTATTTCTCTCTGTTGTAGGTAGGGCGAGCGTAATCGCAATCGTCCTTTAAGCCGCGAAAACATCCGTCTCCCTCCCGCCTCCCCATGCTCCATCTACTCGCCTTACCTACTGCCGGTAACTGACCGGTAAATCATAGGCAAGAAATATTTCTTCGTTTCGAATTTTGTTCGAGTGTCTCTAATCTACCTCTAGTAAATACTCCTTCGCCATTCTGTTTTTCGAATGGCATGGCCATGAGAAATCGAGTCTAGTATTTCCCACACGACGTTTCTCTCGCGCACTGCGCGCACGCTAACTTTCATGTTTTGCAGCTCAAAAAAAGTATTCGAGTGTAAACGCAAGTCAGCTTCCCGACCAAGTAGAAAGTGTAGCGTTCGTCACCACAGTAACCCAATTTTCGTTCATTACGAGGAGGAAACACTTCCTGTTCAGACGATCCTTATCATAACCAGTAAAGACTTTCGCCGAGCTTTCACTCGCTCTTCCTTTCTCATACGTCGCTCTCCTTTCGTTTTGGCCGCTGGACAGGCATAAAAATACGCTTTTTTCGCCCTAATTCTCAATTTGTGGTCGGTTCCGTTTAGTGCCATAAAAGTAAAACAACTCGTCACTCAATATTGACAGGTTCGTCGTTGTGCATCCAAAGTGGTCACTATTGTCAACAAATAAACGAGCTTTGGACCCAAGTCCGATGAGAAAAGCAACAGAAATGAAAACACAACATCATGTCGAGGATGAGGATGCATCTTAAGCGTTCAAGAAAAAATCCAGATACCCTTGGTTCAGAAACCAATCTCGCCAAACCCCCTGACGCTTGAAAGCTTAATACAGGTCGCCCCGACTTTCCTTTTTTTATCACCAAAAGCCTCGTCTATACTCTTCAATCACAAGAAACACCTTGATGCACAGTCAGGAGATGCTTCACCGGCGCCCTTTTTTTCCCCAGCGAATACATCCGAACTGCATGGTTTGCTTCTTGCCTAATGAAGAACTGACAAGTTCAAACCACAATTGTGATAAGTGCCTGTTTTGAATGCTTGTGCATGAAAAGTGTCGAATTCTGACTATCATATCATGTTTATGCCTAGGACCAAGCCACCTACATATGAGGACTCGCTATCGTTGGATTCCAATATCCTATACACACATACAACGGCCGAGTAATCAGTGATCCTTATACATGGCGACTTTTGTGTTTTTTTGGCAGGCTGAGCAACATTTTGCGCAGACTCAGACTCCATTGTCATTTTCCAACTAACATTGCCCAAACTTATCATGAACGCGAGAAAGATCGAAGCACGGATAGCGCAAGATCCGCGACAACCAGATGCTCATCGCACTTTTGTGAGTCCTTATGCTAGAAATCGGATAGGTAAAAACAGGTTGGGGAATTCGATTTGCCAAGTCTTATCGGTTCAGATATGAATCATTGTTATCTTTTTTTCCAATGGTGGTGACGTTTCATAAACCTGTCGGCTTCCCTGAACAAAACTCCTCGCGTGATTTTGACGACCGTCAGCATGTCCATTCTCGCCCTCACGCTGACATCCGATGGAAATACGCTTGCAGAGTTTACCTCTCTGCACAATAAGGAAGTGCTATGGCATCATACAGCTACGACATCCAACTAGAGGCATTCCGCGTCAAGATGGAGGTCTAACAAGACACCTCAAACATATTTACTCTTTTTTTTTCCTATCCAGTTTCAGATGGTCTACTAACCATCAACCCAGGTACATGCGATGGGGAACCCCGTGGATGGACAAAAAGGTGAGACCAATGAAAAAAGTGCAAGAGAAGTTGAAAAATGAGGTTAAGAACATTAGAAAAGCGATGAAAGTTTGTAAAAATAAATGTAATTATGATTCATTCTGTGTGTGTGTGTGTGTGTGTGTGTGTTTTGGAGAGAGGGAGAAGAGAAGAAGAAAGAGAGGAGAGAGATACCTATGTATATATACATGTATATCAAACGGAGGATCTAGCAGGGCACTCTTTATATGTTGTTTATCACAAGAGCATTCATTATGCATGGAAATGATTCACAATGCCCACAAAATGACCTTCAATCAAACTAAAACAAAAAACACACAAAATTCTAAACTTTTCGGGTGACATGATGGAGCATGAGTCAAAACTAGGCAAGTAACGAAGAAACATCCATATGTTTTTTTTCTTATGAAAAAGGTGGGGAAACTAGCAACCACATGACACAACAAATCAATTTTTCATTATAAGAATAACAGAATACAAGAATGAAAGACAAGACTAGATTACACGAAGCTAGACAAAACGAGACAACACGCCACAATGTGCTAGGATCCAAAGGATTACGACATGTTAGAACATGATGCCATAGGACATGAATTGACATGATACAAGATGGCACAATGTGATACAACGTGGCATGAAATCACACTACACAAAACAAGGGGAGGCAAGGAGGCAAGGCAAGGTGAAACAAGATAAGACGAGGGTGAGACTAGATGGCACAGTCCATCATGACAGGACAGGACCCAGCATAACAGAATACAAGATGACGCAATTTCATAAGATATGAGACTAGACGAGATGGTCCGGCATGTCATGACACTACCAATCAATGATGACAGGACATTATCATCCCGGACCCGAGATGAATGGGCAGTACAGAAAACGAGCTGACGGGTTCAACACAATGCAACCATTCATAACATGTCAGAACACAACACGACACGACACAAAACAGTACAAAAAGACACCAACCAACATCAGAAAATGTGACGTGATGTGACACGACACGACACGAAACGACACAACACGACACAACAGGACATGACATGATACGACACGACATGACCCGACACGACATGAAACGACATGAAACAACAAGACACAACATGGCACACCACGACACAACATGACACGGCACGACACAACATGACATGACATGGCATGACACAAAACCACATGAAACCACACAACACCACACAATGCAACACGGCACAACACGACACAAAATGGCGTGGTATGGCATGATATGAGACAACACGTTTTGACATGACACGTCACGACACAACATGACACGTCATGAGAGGAGACGAGACAAGACAAGATGAGATTAGATGAGACGAGTCCAGACAAGACGAGACAAGATGAGACGAGAAGAGACGGGTCGAGACGAGATGAGATGAGGCTAGGTGAGATGAGATGAGATGAGACGAGACAAGAAGAGACGATACGAGACAAGACGAGACGACACCAGACGACACGAGAGGAGACGAGACGCAATGCGATGGGACAAGAAAAGACGCGATGACATGCAACGAGACGAGACATTACGAGACGCGACAAGACACGAAAAGATGAGACGATATGCGACAAGACGAGACGCAACAAAACGTGATGAGAGAAGACGAGAAAGGATGAGAGAAGATGAGAGGCGATGCAATGAGATGAGACAAGACACAATGAGGTGCGACGAGATGAGATGAGACGAGACAAGATGAGACACGACAAGACATGACGGGGCACTACGCGTCGCGATGAGACAAGAAGAGATGAGACAATGTTGGGAAACGATGCATTGGGATGAGATGAGATGAGACAAGACGAGAAGAAATGAGATGAGACAAGATGAGATGGGATGCAAAGAGATGAGACAAGATGAGACAAGATGCCACAAGATGTGAAAACATGAGAAAAGACGGCGGAGGATGGGACACGACACGCCACGATGAGATGAGACAAGACGAGATGAGAAATGACGCAACAGGATGTGATGAGACAATAAAAGAGGAGAAGAAACGGAACAAGACGAGACAAGACAAGACGAGACAAGATGAGATGAGATATGATGAGATGTGATGCGAGAAGATGAGACGAGACGCGACGTGATGCAACAAGACAAGACGAGATTAGACAAGACGAGACAAGACAAGACGAGAGGAGACGAGACCGACGCGACAAGACGAGACGAGACAAGGGGAGATAAGACGAGACAAGGTGAGACACGATGAGACAAGATGAGACAAGACGAGACGTGGCGAGATGAGACCAGACAAGGCGCGACAAGACAAGACAAGACGAGACAAGGCAAGATGAGATGAGACGTGATGCAATTGGATGAGTTGAGATGATACAAGACGTGACAAGACAAGACGAGACAATAGGAGACAAGACAAGATGAGACTAGACGAGACAAGACAAGATGAGATGCAATGCAACAAGACAAGATGATATGAGACAAGACAAGATGAGACGTGATGAGATGTAACGAGATAACACACGGCGAGAAGAGATAGGAGGAGATATGATATGAGGGGCTACAACAAGATGAGACGAGAAATGACACGACAAGACAAGACAAGACGAGACGAGAAGAGACAAGACGAGACAAGAAGAGACAAGTTGAGAGGATCAAAGACACGATGAGACAAGAAAAGCTGAGGCAAGACAAGGCAAGATGAAACGGGATGACACGAGATATTATGTGACGCGATGCAATGAGATGAGGCGAGACACAATACGACAAGACAAAACAAGACGAGACAAGAAGCAAAGAAAGAAAGCCAAGAATGGATGAGATGAGACAATACGGGTTGACATGAGACGGGACGTGATGAGACACAGAGAGGTAAGATGAGACAGTGTAGAAAATGATGCAAGTCAATGTTAATTGAGGGTTACCACCACATCACATGCCATGCTACACCATGTGATGCCATAGAAAGCAAGGGAGGAAAGGAGGGGAGGAGGTAAATGAATGGAAGAGCTTTACAAAATTCAAGTGAACTACACACAACAAGTCTGCCTCAATGGCCTTTCCTTGGACTACACCTTGTCACATCATAGAAACACCACATCGTGGTACTCTCAAGTTGTTTCATATTTTCTATGGTTGGCTTCACCCATTCAATAGTCCAGAGGCTTTGGCTCCTTTCTTTGTAGCGAGTTGCCTTATTGTTCGTGGCGTGCACTCTTCTTGCTCTCTCTCAAGGCGTGCAAAAGCCGTTGCCTCATCAAGGCTGGGTGCTTTCTCCATGTCCCACATGATGTCTAGTACAATGCATTTGTTCCTACATGTTCAACCACAAAGGGAAATTTCAGATTCACAATGATGCAGTGGATAGTGCATTGCACTGCGAAGATGCAAAGCAATTGGACTAACCTGTCATTCCAAACATGCTTGTAGATATTCAATCTGCTATCCTCATGCATCCATCTTGATCCATATGGGATCATGAGAGCAAGGATTGGCAACTTGGTGCCATTGACATAGTCACGTGGCCCTTCATGTAGGAACTCGTCCCGAATGGCTGTGAAGCATGACAGGTAAGCAAGTGAGGATACAATACATGCCAAGTAGAAGAACAACATGAATGGCTAAAGTGCATACCTTGGACAGTGTCATGTACACCTAGGATGTACTTGTCACAACCATTGGGCCAACGGGTTGCACCCATGATAGCCGTGTTGGCATTGAGACTACCACTCTCAACTGCAGTTGCAAGTGGGATGTCTTCATTACGTGCTTCGTCATTTAGAGCACCATAGTTTACAGTACAGCCTACTCTACATGTTGTTGTCCCATTGTTGGAATCGGCTCCATGATTGGTATTTGGAGTCGGCACTGACTCGTTTGTTGGACAGGGAGGATACTCGCGGCTTTCATTCTGGTCCTGTCTTGATGTTGGCTGACTGGCAGGCATGTTTCTTGGCATGGACTGACTGGTGGGCATGTGACTACACGTGGGCTGACTAAGCATGTGCTGAACGAACATGGGCTGACTGAAAATCTGCTGTCCAAGCGTGTGCTGACTGAACATGGGCTGACTTGCCATTGGCTGCCAGTACGTGGGCTGCATGAATGTGGGCTGGCTGACCGAATGCTCACCAAACATGGGCTGAATGAACACTTGCTGACCGATTGTGGGCTGAACGAACATAGGCTGACCAAACCCATGCTGACTGGCGAGAATGAGACTTCACGCTTGCTGAACAACGGGCTGACCGTTGGGCATGTGACAAAATGCGTGCTGAGCGATGGTAAGCTGGCCGACGGTGGGCTGGCCGACTGTGGGCTGGCCAACGGTGAGCTGACTAACAGTGGGCTGGCCGACAGTGGGCTGGCCAACAATGGGCTGACCGATAGTGGGATGGCCAACGGTGGGCTGAACAACAGTGGGCTGGCCGACGGTGTGCTGACCGACAGTGGATTGGCTGACGGTGGACTGGCCGACGGTGGGCTGACCGACTGTGGGCCGGCCAACGGTGGGCTGACCGACAGTGGGCCGGCTGACGGTGCGCTGGTTGACAGTGGGCTGACGGACAGTGGGCCAGCCGATTGTGGGCTGGTTGACAGTGGGCTGAAAGACAGTGCGCTGACTGATGGTGGGCTGACCGACGGTGGGCTGACCAATGGTGGGCTGACCGACTGTGGGCTGGCCAACGGTGGGCTGACTGACGGGTGAAGCCATCGTTTGTCCTGCAAAGGCAGGAGCACAACCTCTTGAAATTGTACAAGAAATTGTTTTAAGGAAGGCAGGATCATCTTGGAAATGTACAAGTGTACATCCTTGCATGAGCATTTCAAGACAGTCCAGACGATCGCTAATCTCACTCAACAAGTGAGCCTGGAGATCAGCCAGATCTTGCAAGGACAATGATGAATTCCTTTTCTCCCACTATGTCTGTTGCTCGGTTAGGTGCGATGACATCGCCTCATGGATGCAGTCAAAACTGGATCTGCATTTGTCATAGCATATAGTGGACAGATTACGCAATGCCTAAGAGAGGAAGAGGTCATTACTTCAGATGATTCAGTGATTCATGTGCAACGACAAACACACATGCTTTCAAAAGAAGTGCATGAGACGCTTTGTCAGGGCTGTTGTGCCTGAAACGGTGCTGAAGTTGTCTTGAATCAGAACCATCCAAAAGTACTCAAAGACTTGTAGTACATTTCTTGCCATTTTTAGCTTCAAATTGTGCTCCCTTTTGTACTTCTCATGTCATCAGAAAATACGTACATGTTGAACTCCTAGCAACGAGCAAAATCAATGGTAACAACTACAAATACAAAATGCAAATACAGTACAGGTTTACACCTAGAAGATCTTCTTGTGTTCATCTTCCACCCATGGGAAGATTCTACGTTGAGCTTCTTGTGGTGGAACAAAGGTTGAGCGTGGAAGGAAGTAGGCATCTTTTTTTATGGGAAACCCCGCAAGGGTTAGTCCGACATCTCGGCAAACAAAGCGGATGTAACTGAAGGCAAGCATGTCATTCTTGCCACCGCATCAACGTCCTACTGTTGCAATGTCACTCTGATGGCAGCCGTGTAAGGCACAAAAAATGGCCGCAGACTGTCAAAACGCATGAAGGACCTTTGTCGTTGACACGCCTACCTCATTCATTACTGCAACAATGTGCTTTGACTGGACTTGTTGAGTCATCTCCTTCTTGTGCACTTGGAGGTTGGAGGGCCAAAGAAGAATGTCCATCATGCACCATTTTTCACGTTCTATGAGCACAGGTGTGCAATACAAATAGCAGATGAAAGAAGTTTGGCTAGAAATAAATCGCCAATCAGCCAGCGTGAAGTCGGGAACTTCCTCGCCCGTCATGTGGAAGCGAAAGATGAACCAGGTGGCAAGTGAGCCGATGGCGCAAGGCTTTGGTTTTTTGCTCCAAAAGACAAAGTCGTACTCAAGGTGACCGAGCTGGTTTGCCTTGACTTGGTGGAAGACGATGCATAAGCAAATGCACTTGCCGGGGCCAACGCCTATCGAGGGCATCTTGCCAAGGAACAAGTCCACAAGTTTGGCCATCCAAGCATCATCACCACGATACAATGCTTGGCGCATCAATTTCATGAGTGAACTGTATTTTATCACACGATGTTCAAAGCCCTTCTTGTACACTTTGTCAATGCACTTCTCAAACTCTTGCTACGTGAGATGGTTGGGAATACTGTTGCACTGCTGAACTTCACCATGTGCACAACTCTGTGCATACTCTTGGCGTGTCACTTGTATTGCCAAGGACTTGACAATAAAGTTCTTCAACACTCCTTCACCGAGGTCCCAGTCAAAAAGCTGCTCCAAAACATGATTTTTGTCTTCAAGTTCAAATTTGATGACTTTGAGATGGTTACACTTCACTACATGCTGACTTTGCGTTCCTGGGACTTTGCCAACCTCAACTCAAAACTTGATGTACTTCGCAATGCCTTCTGAATTTGGAATTGGCCTATGATTGATGGATAAACACCACATGAAGAACAGGCACCGCTGCTTCATGTACGAAATGACGGTGTTCTCTAGAGTGTTCAGGTTTAAGGCACTTTAGAGCTTTTGACGGTCATGACTTGTTATGCAAGATATGGTTAATCATGTCTTTTTTGTACACTCTGTAATGTGTGTATGGCACAAGCATGCATGTGTAGTTTCCTAGAAGGTTAGGTAGATCCAAGCAGACTTGTTTCCAGACATACACGTGTGTACACTACATAAGTGCTTTCCATGTGATTTTTTTTGGAGCAAGAATCAAGTAAACTCAATGAAAATGATTTCCAGTCCTTTTTGTCTATTCTAGGTCTTTTAAAAGATAATTCAACTGCCGAATGTCTGCGAACATTTCCATGTGGAAACATTGAGAACGTATTTGGTAACTGTGGAATAGAGGAAGTCATCTATATCATTTGTTAAGTGGGGAGAATCTCTTAATACCCGTTGGGAGATACCCCCCCCCCCAAACACCATAAGCATATTGGGGGAGTGTACATAGGAGTGTATGTGGTGCACTTGCTGAAAAATACACAAGTGTATTAAAAAATGTAATTTCTATGGAACATCTCCTAGCATAATCCAGATGTGTATATTTCTGTCACTCCTCTCATACACTGCCCAATACACTGGCCTGATACACTTTTACTCTTTGGGGGAAGGGGGAGGGGAGGGTCTCTCGACATCCGTTGAGCCCATCCCCCACCACCTTCCCCCCTCCAACACCGAAAGTGTATTGGGGGAATGTATGTGGGAGTGTATGTGATGCAAGTGCTGAAAAGTACGCAAGTGTATATGCAAACATTATTTCTTAGGAACATCTATTCGCTTAATACACTTGTTTTTTTCTCTTTATACCCCTCTCATGTTTTTTTCCAATACATGAGCCTGATACACTTTTACCTTTGGGCGGGGGGGGAGGGCAGTGGAGAGTTGCTCGATATCCGTCAAACCCATCCCCCCACCCCCCCCTCCCAAACACCGGAAGTGTATTGGGGGAGTTTATCTAGCAGTGCATGTGGTGCACGTGCCAAAAAATACAGAAGTGCATTCGCAAATGTCATGTCTACGGAACATCTCTTAGCATAATACACTTGTGTATTTTTCTATACACTCCTCTCATTGACTGCCCAATACACTGGCTTGATACACATTCACCTTTGGGGGGAGGGGGGAGGGGGTCTCTCAATATCCGTCAAAACCCACCTCCCCCCCCCAAACACCGAAAGGGTATTGGGAGAGTTTGTGTTGGAGTGTACGTGGTGCAAGTGTTGAAAAATACACAAGTGTATTTGTAATGAAACATCTCTTAGTGTAATGCACTTGTGTTTTATTCTATACCCCCCCCCCCCCTCATGCACTGCCCAATACATGGGCTTGATACACTTTTACCTTTTGGAGGTGAGGAGGGTCGCTTGATATCTATCGAACCAATCCCCTAACCCCTCCCCCTCCCAACACCGAAAGTGTGTTGGGGGAGTGTATGTGGAAATGTATGTGGTACAGGTGCTAAAAATACACAAGTGTATTTGTAATGAAACATCTCTTAGCGTCATGCACTTGTGTTTTTTTCTATACCCCCCCCCCTCATGCACTGCCCAATACATGGGCTTGATACACTTTTACCTTTTGGAGGTGAGGAGGGTCGCTTGATATCTATCGAACCAATCCCCTAACCCCTCCCCCTCCCAACACCGAAAGTGTGTTGGGGGAGTGTATGTGGAAATGTATGTGGTACAGGTGCTAAAAATACACAAGTGTATTTGTAATGAAACATCTCTTAGCGTCATGCACTTGTGTTTTTTTCTATACCCCCCCCCCCTCATGCACTGCCCAATACATGGGCTTGATACACTTTTACCTTTTGGAGGTGAGGAGGGTCGCTTGATATCTATCGAACCAATCCCCTAACCCCTCCCCCTCCCAACACCGAAAGTGTGTTGGGGGAGTGTATGTGGAAATGTATGTGGTACAGGTGCTAAAAATACACAAGTGTATTTGAATGTATTGTTTTTAAGAAACATCTCTTAGTGTAATACACTTGTTTTTGTTTTTTCTATACACCCCTCTCATACAGTGTCCAATACACAAGTCTGATACACTTTTACCTTTTGGGAGGGGGGAGAGGTGAGAGACATTCTATATCCCTCGAACCCATCCCCCATCCCCCACCCTCCCCAACACCAAAATTTTATTGGGGGAGTGTATCTAGCATTGTATGTGGTGCACGCACTGAAAAATACTTAAGTGCATTCGCAAATTTCATTTCTACGGAACATCTCTTAGCGTAATACACGTGTATTTTTCTATACACCCCTCTCATACACTTCCCAATACACTGATACACATTCACCTTTGGGGGGAGGGGGGGTCTCTCAATATCCGTCAAAACCCATCTCTCCCCCCCCCTCCCAACACCAAAACTGTATTGGGAGAGTGTTTCTGGGAGTGTACGTGGTGCAAGTGCTGAAAAACACACAACTGTATTTGCAAAGGTTACTTCTATGAAACATCTCTTAGCGAAATGCATTTGTATTTTGTTTCCATACAACCCCCCTCATACACTGCCTGATACACTTTTACCTTTTGGGAAGGGAGGGGGAGGGTCGCTTGACATCCGTCGAACCCATCCCCCCTCCTTCTCCCAAACACCAAAAGTGTATTCAGAGAGTGTATCTATGAGTGTATGTGGTGCACGTGCTACAAAATACACAACTTTGTTCACAAGTATTATTTCTACAAAAAATCTCTTAGCCTAATATACTTGTGTATCTTTCTATACACCCCTCTCATGTACTGCCCAATATACGGGCCTGATACACCTTTACCCATTAGGAGAGGGGGGGAGAGTCGCTCGATATCCGTCGAACCCATCCCACCCCCTCCCCTCCCAAAAACCAGAAGTGTATTGGGGAAGTGTATCTAGCAGTGTATGTGGTGAGCGTGCTGAAAACTACATACATTTGCAATTGTTATGTCTACAAAACATCTCTTAGCATAATACACTTGTGTATTATTCTATGCATCCCTCTCATACACTGCCCAATACACTGGCCTCATACACTTTCACCTTTTTGGGGCAGGGGTCTCTCAATATCCGTCAAAACCCATCTCCCCCCCCCCCTCCAACACCGAAAGTGTATTAGGGGAGTGTATGTGGGAGTGTATGTGGTGCAAGTGCTGAAAAATACACAAGTGTGTTCACAAAGGTTATTCCTATGAAACATTTCTTAGTGCAATACACTTGTTTTTTTTCTATACACCCCTCTCATACACTTCCCAATACACGGGTCTGATACACTTTTACCTTTTGGAGGGGGGGAGGGTCGCTTGATTTTCGTCGCACCCATCCCCCAACCCCCCCCCCCTCCCACCCCTAACACCGAAAGCATCTTTGGGGAGTGTATGTGGGAGTCTATGTGGTACATGTGCTGAAAAGTACACAAGTGTTTTTGCAAATGTTTTTTCTAAGAAACATCTCTTAGTGTAATACACTTGTTTCTTGTCTACACACCCCTCACATACAATGTCCGATACACTTGTCTGATACACATTTGCCTTTCGGGAGGTGGGGGACGGGAGAGTCGCTCGATGTCCTTCGAACCCATCCCCCACCCTCCAAAACCCTCCCAAACACCAAAAGTTTATTGGGGGAGTGTATCTGGCAATGCATGTGGTGCACCTGCTGAAAAAAAAAATGCATTCGCAAATGTCATGTCTACGGAACATCGCTTAGCGTAATGCACGTGTACTTTTCTATACACCCCTCTGATACACTGCCCAATACACTGGCCTGATACACATTCACCTTCGGGGGGAAGGAGGGGGGTCTCTCAATATCCCTCAAAACCCATCTCCCCCCCCCCCCAACATCAAAACTGTATTGGGAGAGGTTTTGTGGGATTGTACGTGGTGCAAGTGCTGAAAAATATACAAGTGTATTTGCAAAGGTTACTTCGATGAAACATCTTTTAGTGTGATGCACTTGTGATTTTTTCCTATACATCCCCCACTGCCCAATACACGAGCTTGATACAATTTTACCTTTTACAAGGGGGGGGAGGGTCACTTGATATCAGACGAACCCATCCCCCCCCTCCTCCCAAGCATCGAAATTGTATTAGGGGAGTGTATCTGGGAGTGTATGTGGTGCACGTGCTACAAACTACACAAGCGTGTTCACAAGTATCATTTGTACAAAACATCTCTTAGCGCAATACACTTCTGTATTTTTCTATACATCCCTTTCATACACTGCCCAATACACTGGCCTGATACACTTTCACCTTTTGGGGGCAAGGGTCTCTCAATATCCGTCAAAACCATCTCCCCGCCCCCCTCAAACACGGAAAGTGTATTGGGGGAGTTCATGTGGGAGTACATGTGGTGCAAGTGCTGAAAAATACACAAGTGTGTTCTCAAAGGTTATTTCTATGAAACATCTCTTTGCCTAATACACTTTTGTTTTTTTCTATGCACCCCTCTCATACACTGCCCAATACACAGGCCTGATACAATTTTACCTTTTGGAGGGGGGGGGGAGGGTCGCTTGATATTTGTCAAACCCATCCCCCAACAGCCCCCCCCCCCCCAACACGGAAAGTGTGTTGAGGGAGTGTATGTGGGAGTGTATATGGTACACGTGTTGAAAAATACACAAGTGTATTTACAAATGTTAGTTCTAAGAAACATCTCCTAGCGTAATACACTTGTGTTTTTGTCTATACACCCCTCCCATACACTGTCCAATACACAGACCTGATACACTTTTACCTTGAGGGAGGGAGGGGGGGGGAGAGGGGAGAGTTGCTTGATATCCGTCGACCCCTCCCAAACACCAAAAATTTATTGGGGGAGTGTATCCAGCAGTGTATGTGGTGAACATGCTGAAAAATACATAAGTGCATTTGCTAATGTTCTGTCTACGAAACATTTCTTAGCGTAAAACACTTGTGAATTTTCCTATACATCCCTCTCATACTCTCCCTAATACATTGGCCTGATACACTTTCACCTTTTGGGGGCAGGGCTCTCTCAATATCCATCAAAACCATTCCCCCCCCCCCCTCCAACACTGAAAGTGTATTGGGGGAGTGTATGTGGGAGTGTGTGTGGTGCAAGTGCTGAAAAATACACAAGTGTATCTGCAAAGGTTATTCCTATGAAACATCTCTCAACGTAATACACTTGTGTTTTTTTTTTTATACAACCCTCTCATACATTGCCCAATACACGGTCCTGATACACTTTTACCTTTTTCAGGGGGAGGGGGAGGGTCGCTTGATATCCGTCGAACCCATCCCCCCTCTCCCAAACACCCAAAGTGTATTTGGGGAGTGTATCTAGGACTGCATTTGGTGCACGTGCTACAAAATACACAAGTGTATTTGCATACATTGTTTCTATAAAAAATCTCATAGCGTAATACACTTGTGTATTTTTCAATGCACCCCTCTCAACCACTACCCAATACACTGGCTAATTTGTACTCTCTCCTTGTTCTTTCATATCTTGCATTCCAGACTTAGCCAAGTTTTTGAAGTTTTACAATGCACTCATCCGCAGAGCTCATGTTCGTGTTTGCATGGGACTGCATGCCCTAATTAACTTCTTATTCGGTATCAGAGCACACGGGGGTGTGTAAGCAGCAAAAGCAGCAGCAGTGGGCGAAACGCAGAGAGAACGCGCCACGTGGCCCTACGTCGGTAGCGGCGTGAAGAAGCACAAAGTGACTCTACGTGATCGCCAAAGGGGCGGTGAGCAGCACAGATTAGCAGAAACGGCTGCTGCAATAGCAGTAGTAGTGGTAGAAAATGTAGGAGTAGCAGCAGCAAAGGCACATCCTGTGCCGCACAATAGGAGAGTGGCGTTAGAGTAGCCGCTCACAACAACGACAACAGCGGCAGTAGCAGTAGAAACAACGGCTGGCGACATCATTCACAGAAGCTACGCTTGCTGCTACAGCAGTAGCGGTAGCTACTGTGGTGCACAGTAGCAGTAGTAGCAACGGCGGCAGCAGCGGTGGTGCAAAGCACCAGCAACAACTACCGTAGCAGCAAGTAGTAGCAGCCGTGACAGCTACTGTGCAGTGCAACAGTAGCAGTAGTAGAGACGGCGGCAACACTGGCGGTGCACAGTAGCAAGAGTAGCGGCTGTAGCAGCAAGTAGCAGCAACAAACAGTAGCAAGGAGCAGCAGCAATGGCGGCATACAGTAGCAGCAACGGCGGTAGCAGTCAGAAGCAGAAGTAGTAGCAAAAGTAGCAGCAGTAGGAACAACCGCAACAGCTCCACCTGCCGTGTAGGTGCTGCTGCCGAAGTGAGGGGAGCCTTGCAGCCCTCCTCTGAGGACCCCCCCCCCCCCTTTCTTGGAGGGGCCCCCTTGAGCCCCATCAGGGAGGGGTCCACATGGAGGGAGCCCGTCGGCCCCGTGAGCCCCCTCGGCTCCGTCAGCCCTGGCGGCCGACCGACGCAGGGGCCAGACGACGAGAGAGGGGCCGACCCCCCCCCCCACTTTGTTCGCTTGTACCCACCACGCTTGCCTGCACCAACAAGTGAGCACACGAGAGAGGGCTACCCGTCCTCCCCCCTCCTTTAATTTCTCCATTTACCTAAATTAGGGACATTCGAGAACAGGGGAAATGAGAAAGAAAAAAAACGAAGGGGGTGCACCTAAGGCCAAGTGGTGAAAGAAAAAAACGGTTGGAGGGTGAGGGAAAAGGGAAAAACAGGGAGGGCTGAGGGCAAGAGGAAAAAATACTAATAATAACAAAAAAGACACACAGAGGAAAAAATCATACAACGACTACTGCCGTAGCAATAGTTGCTTTCGTAGCAACAATAGCAGTGGCGCGCGGCGTTGCAACGACTATGTAGTGAGGGGCAGTTGCACTTGCGTTTGCAGCCCCTCCTTCCCAGCCGGTAGCTGATATTGTTATCGGTGGCAATCTCCATTTTAAGATACGTCTTAGACCAGCGTCTCCCTGGGGCCTATGGATTGGTGCGCGTAGTTCACTACGTAAGATGGACGGTGGAGTTGAGTCTGCGCATCTTCAAGGGCTGGGTTGTCTATCGCTTGGAGCAGCAGCCACACTTGTAGCTGCCACCCCATCTGTTCTTGGAGCAGTCTTCGCTTTATCAGTGGAAGCAAAATTAGTAGCTGCAGCTGGTCAGACTTCATTCTCCGGGCGTACTGTGGTAGTGCAGGTCGTCCCATCTAGTCACGTTTGCTGACCCCGACCCCGTGACCTTCGGGAGTGACATTACCTACGGGTCTCATCCTCTCTCATTTTTATTGCCGGGAGTAGGTGCCCTCGGCACCTATCCATCGTCCAATGCACGAGATGAGTGCGCAGTCATTTGAGTAGGCGCCCTGCGCGTTCGCCTACAATTACTGTTGTGATGGACATCATGGTTGGCGTCACTACTGGACGTGCTCTCGTGGCTAGCATCCACCTTGGCTTTGGCCTCGCCCGAGCCTGCGTTCTCCACATCATACGTATCTGCGAGCGTTGGTAGATCCCCTAGTTGGACCTCTGGCGACCATATTTGCTCAGATCCACGGCCTGCGGCAGATGGCATAGCGGCTTTGTGACCTCGTCGTCACCGAGCGTGCTTCTGCTACTAGTTTGTCGATGGCCTCTTCAATCACATCTCCTTTATCCTCTCCTCCTTCCTCATCCTATGGTGTACCTTCAGCTCCACCTCGCGGCCAATCCTAGGCTGCCACCAACCTTTCCATCCTCCACTATCCTACTACCACAACGTCATCTCAAGATGACATATCCTCATGCAATCATTCCAGTCGTTTGTGCACGCGGCTTTGACGTCAGTCTCCTCACGCTGTGCTCGCGCCGATTGCGATACATCCTCCACCACCTCGGCTTTCGTTGCTGTACCTTTCAAGGGGGAGTGTGGTCACTGCGCATTGCCGGCTGTGACCATAGCGATAGGATCCACACTCGCGCCATGCCGTGGTGCCCGAGCGTCAGCTGAGGCACATTAAAATGATATGGTGACAGCACATGACGTGAAGTCTGATCCCGACATGGCATTCATGGTGGAGTTTGGCATGTCGTCGAGCTCAACTTCCACGTCCTGGCTGGATCTATATCTTCCGCAGCAGCATGTCACATCAAGAGGAGCGCACGCATGGCTTCCTTGAGCAATGGCACTTGCCACTTCGAACGGTGGCGACCTGGCGGTGGCACAGGAGTCCTGTACCAATTGGGATGCGTCTACTGGCCTTTTGGGGGAGAGTGTGCAACACGCTCACACCAGTCCACCGGAGGTTGGAGTGCTTAGGACGTGCATTTCATCGAGGTCAGCATCTACGCTAGGGAAGGAGCCGAACGTTTTGCAATAGCGGTTACATCAAAGGGAGTGCAAGTCCCGTATGCCTGGCCGGTGCCACTCCCGATTCCAACTGGTAGCGGCCTGGCGGTGGCACTAGAATATCATGCGGATGGGGCTGCCCCATACGGATTTCCGGGGGTGTTGGTGCAGGAGACTCATGCCAGCCCAATTGCGATCGCAGTGCATGAGAAGAGGCAGCCAGCTGGTCTTTTAGAGGTTGAGGCATTCTTGAGAGCAACAGTTCTGAGAAAGTCACTGGGACATGTGTTGTAGCAGACACAGCAGGCTCCATTGTGTTATCTGTGCTACCTGAGGACCAGCTTCAGCGTGAGGAGTCGCCAATGTTCCCAGAATCTACGGGTTCCTGAAAACACATCGGAGCAGCGACACACATGACGGAGTCAGATGGTGGTCCTCACTCCATTATCGAGCAGGTGGCAGCGACCAGCCTTCCCGGCAAGAAGGTGCATGTGCACCAGCTACGCTTGCTTGTCGCATTGACGTGGATTGTCGAGCCGGAGTCCTCCACACCTGTGTCCACCATGGCGGCATTCAAGGACAGTGGAGCAGATTTGTACACACTGATGGAGTCACCTCGTCAGGAAGAATTGAGTTCTACCCTCTTGTGTTCACCTATTGGTGACCCTACCGATCACACCGATGCTGAGAGTGGCAGTACCTACACGGACGGCATTTCCACATGCTCTATAGACTCTGACATCTCCTCCTCCTTCTCTCTAGGCATGCGACCGCTCATTCCTCTTCGTTTGACAGAAATAAGTTGTGGTGGGGATGCAACACTTGTAGCTACATCCGATGTTCTAGCGTCTCAGCACATCTTGAGTTTGGTTGACCCTCAGGAGGATGTTGCAGCATCGGCTCCATTGTCGTCGGTAGGAGAGATGTAGATGGAGATATACTCACCAGTTCTAAAATATGTATGTGTAGCATCCAGTGAGGCAGATTTTATCCTACGCGAGGCAGACATGGGCCATTTCCACATGTCCGAGGCCGATTATGCTGACTTGTAGGAGTGTGTAGTGATGCTGGAGCAAGAGGTGATGGTAGTGCATGAGTGATTGTTAAAGGAGGGGAGCACCAGTACTATCGGTACGAGCTTTCAGCTACCAGGATCTTGCACACCCATACTCAGGGAGGATCTTGTAGCAACTCAGAGTATGATGTTCTATGGGGACACTACTACAGGAGAACTGAGCGTGCCTTCAGTTTTCTCCATCATCTTTCCTGTCGACTGCGTCATCGCTCCTCCTTTTGCTACTGCCATCACGCACCTTCATCAACCCGACTCAGCTGCTCCATCATCACCTTCCTCCACGAGTGGTGATCCGGTTCGTTACTCCAACCCTCCTCTTTTGGCAATACACCCCTGTGTCTAAGGGTACTATATCTTGTCTCGGAGGCCAGCTCTGCCATTTCATGCACGCTTGCATGCTGCTGGCCTATTCCCTTTCCTCCGGCCTACACAGATGCATCGCGATAGAGGAAAGAGAGGAGAGACTGTTTGTTGGGACCCTTGGCAGTCACGCGAGGACTGGTACACTCAAAGTGATACAGGGGTGACGTGAGGCGTCGTAGCCGAAGACACCACTTTGTCTTTCAGGGTGGGAGCCATCTCGTGTGTGACTGGGGGAGCTATCTTTTTTATAGGAGACCACATGATTTATCGCCCAGGATCTATTCAGCTACGGTATCAGCATCTCCATCGGGACATCACCGCCAAGTTCATGTGCCCAGGGGGAGTGTTGTGTGGACCTCGACCTGACGCGACGTTATGGGAGATGCATGGCGAGGGGTCCATGCTCTACTATGAGCATACTACACCTACCGGCATGTGGCTCATGCTACTTGCATGCATTGTTGTATGTGTATGGTATCACTCTCTTGGTCAAGACCCAGAAACTTGGTGGTTTGTACCACTGTCACAAGGAGACTATGTGATTCTGTTTCTAGGTGTGTGGCCATACTACGTGTGGCATGTGCATGCAAGCTAGATTGCTCATAGTGGTCGAGACCGGGACACGTGGTGAGTTGCACCCGTGTTACTAGGAGATCCCCCTATAATCCTGTGTGTTGGTTGATGATGCTATTGTGGTAGGCATACGGACACCTGTTGGATTGCTCGTAGTGGTCGATACCCGGGCACTAGTAACGCTACTATGACAAGAAGACCCTCTTGTGTCTCACATGTGTGTGATGTGCATTACACTGGATTGTGTGCGTGTTGTTGGTTTTTTCGCATCTCTCATTGTGCTCTGTTGTGTCCTCCCGGCTAGTGTACATCGGCATGCAGATGACTAATGACAAGACTCGACACTGCTGGAGTGTCGTCAGGTGGAGCCGACGCATGCTGAGGCCTACACGCAACTTGCTGGAGCCTCCTTCTTGCGGCAACGTGCTCAGCTCCATCGGCAGGCCTCCTCAACAGTCGGGCCGGCGGCGTTCATTATCATAGTAGATGCTGTCTGTAGGCGTCTAGCGCTAGATTTGACTGCACTATTGCGTCTGCAGCGTCATACTCTGTCTAGGGTCCATGTCTCATGTTGCGTGGCACTGTTTGGCATCATGGACCATCGTAAGCATTGCCTGGGTTCAGGGATCCATAACTCCTTGCTGCTATTTTTCTAGCTGTTTCTCACTACACGACTGCATTTGGAGCATTGGTATCATGGTATGGTCTAGTTTTCAGGCAAAACGGACTACGCCCAGGTTTTGGGCTGTCAGCCGTCTGGCAGGCCTCGTTCAGAAAACCCTGCGTGCCAGAAAATGGGTCTAGGTCTGTTTTCTGATTGCCTGGTTAGCCGAGTAACAAGCTCTACAAAGCTGGGGGGGAGCTATAACTTGGAGGGGTCTCCCATTGTTCATTCTTCATTCCTAATTAGTCACTTTCAGTTTTCAGCTACTTTATGGCACAAACTCTGGCCTGTGCATTTCTGAGTAACAAACCCAGACCATCTAGTCTTAGACTCTAGAGCGGGAGACTAAGGGGGCAGCAGACTAAGTAACGAGCGTGGAAGCCCGCACACTCCATCAACAATGCTGCTACTCCAACCAGCTGCCTAGCATTTCTAGCTTGGCATCAGAGCCAGAGCGTAGCAGCAGAAGCAGAAAAAGACTGGTGTATTGGTGCCAGACAACGCCGGCGGACCCCATACGCGCCAGTGCAGGGGAAATGCTGGATGTTTTCCGACAGCATTGACCCGCCTGGTGGCGGCGTCAGATTTTTTCCCACAGCCACTAGGCAAGGGCAAATGTTGCCGGATTTTTGTGGTAGCAATAACCCCCATGCGTGATGGCATGAGGTGAGTGGCCAGCGGCGTCACGCATCGCAACAACGATGCACGCAGCAACGTCACCTAGGTGCAGTCATTGACAGCCGCTACATGCAGTAGGAGTAACAGCGTGTAGCAGCAGCGAGCAATGATAGTAGTAGTCAGTAGAAACTGTGCGCAGTAGTAACAGCCGGCAGCAACAGCACCTCTAAGCAGCTTACAACAGTAGTAGCCTGCAGCAGCAACAACTAGCAGCGAGAGGCAGCTACAAAAGTAAGCAGCAGCAGTAGTAGGTTGCAGCAGGGGTAGCAGCAGGCTGCAACAGTAGTAGCAGCAGCAGTAGGCTGCAGCAATGAGCAGCACTAGTAGTTGCCTACAGAAGAAGTAGTAGCGAGTAGCAGCCGACAGTAGCCAGCAATAGCAGCAGCCAACAATCGCAGCAGCTAGTAGCAGCCGCAGCAGTAGCAGCAGTTGCAGCAACAGCCGCTGAAGCAGCAGCAAACAGCGGCAGCTACTACAGCTGCTCCCAGCCCACTACTTGCCACGAGTAGCGAGCTACAAGCAGCAAGCGTGCTGCTTGTAACGAGCAGCAACTGCAAGCAGCAAGCAGCGAGCTCGCTGCTCGCATCTCGTTACTCACATGGAGCAACGATCTTGTACAGACCAAAAAAAAAGAAAAAATAAATCCCCTATCCCGCCAGCGGTTATGTAGCGGTTGCAGCCACTACCATAGCCACTACAGCAACCATAGCAGCTGTAGCAGTAAGCAGGATCTTGGTAGTAGCAGCCACAACAGCAGAAGCAGCTGTAGCAACCTCAATAGTAGCACCTGCAGCAGGAGCAGCACCCGCTGCTGTACCAACACCTTCAGCAGTAGCAGTAGCCTTGGCAGCTACTACAATAACAGACCAACAGTATTAAGCAGCAACAGCGACAATTGCAGCAGATAGAGCAACAACATCTACCCTGCAACTCCCACTGTAGCGGCCCTAGCACCAGCCGCTGCTGACATCAGTAATCGTCAGCTGAGGTCACTACTAACGTTAATACTGACATGATGAACAAAAAAATGAGAAAAAATGGGACGCATTCTCTACAGTAGCCACCCTCCAACAACATAGCAACAGTTGCTGGCGTCAGCCATCCTAGGCTGACGACTCCGCTGACATCTAAAACAAAAAAAAACAAAAACAGGGGAGTACCAAAACCCACCATGACCAATAGCCCCAGTGGGGATGGGTCCTCCTCTATTGGGAAGATCCCGCGCCCCCCTTTCTTACAGTAGTTGCAGTAGTTGCAAGAGTAGCAGCATCAGTAGTAGCAGTAGCAGCAGTGGTAGGGTCAGTTGGAGGAGCAGCAACAGCATGAGGAGCAACAACAGCAATAACAACAACAGGAGCAAGAGGAGCAGCGGTAGCAGCAGTAGTAGCAATAAAAACAGTAGCAGTAGCAGGAGTAGGAGCAGCACTAGTAGCAGTCCAAAGGCTTCGTCGCCGGCGCCTCCGATTCCCTGACTGCCATTCAGTAACAACTTTTTGCACTGGTGGAGCAACTTGCAGCACTGCAGCCGTTGGCATCACATACTCACACCAATGCCCTTCCGCATTTTGTTCCCCCAGGGCATGCCAGCCCTGCTGTGTCTGCTGCCACGCATTACTTGGTGTAGCAGTACACTCAGCGCCAGTGGTAAAGAGTGACGTCAGTCCTTGGCCCCAATTTGGATGCCGGCCACAGGCCAAAGGACTTTGGGACCCCGCCCTTGCCGCTTTAGGCCAGTGTGCAGTTCCGGAGTTGGGAACTGAGTTTCCGCATTTGGACACAGGGTGAAAGCCTTGTGGGCATACTACACCCTTTCATATGACACCACCAAGGCCAACCAGTTGTATGACGCTAGTCGCGCCGTTCGTGTCCTCATCCCAGTCACTCCTCCGGCTTCACGGTTGGCCCTAGAGCCTTCCTTGGCGACTTCACTGCCAACGAGACCCTAGACCCTGCGACCGCATGGCAAGTCCTCACCCGTCCCCATTGCCTATCCAGCGTGGCTAAGACCAGCCGCCTGCTACGGGAGTTCAACTCCCTGCACATAGGGGAGACCGAGACGGTCACCTCCTACTGACATCGGGCTGAGGACATCCTCTGTCCCCTAGGCACCTCCGCTCCATCCCCTCTAGCCGCACTCCTCACCATCAAGCGTGGTGCCACCGCCATGTATGCCGACGTCTTTTTCCACTACTCCCAGGATGTCATTTCCACCATGGCGGCCCAGGGCACCCTCATGCCCTGGGCATACGAGCTCTTCCTTAGGATCAAGGAAGCTCATCAGGAGTCCCCCATCTAGCCTACCAAGGCCCTCACCTCCCATACAGTCGCCCCCGTGGCCGTCGCTTCTCCTGCACCAGCTACATCCACTAGCTCCTTGTCAACAGCAAAAAAGAAGCGCAAGGGAAAGAAGGGCAAGGGCCCTCAGCAGCAGTAGCAATAGCAGCAAACTGGGTCTAGTGGTAGTGGCTCGGTCTGCCACAAATGTGGATGGCGAGGACACGTGTGGTACACTTGCCCGTTACCTACGGATGAGGCGCACGTCATCGCCACCATGCGTCACCAACGTAAGCGCCGTCTCGCCTCTACCGACGTTGCTGTCACCAGCCCGTATGCCCTACCTCGTCCAGCAGCACCACTCCTCCAACAGCCCCGCTGGTCCTTCCGTCACCAGCTCCACAATGGCATCAGCCATAGCCATCGGCGCCTCCGTTTCCATCTCTGGTGCAGTCCCCCTTCTATCCGAGCTCGGCGCAGTCACTCCACACTCCGTCTGCACTCTCAAACCATCCGCGAGCGTCAGTTAGAGCACTTCATCACGCTCCAGCTCGGCTTGCCTTGCCCTCCTCCCCAGAGAAGTGCGAGTTGCGTTGCCTCCTGCCTGTCTGCCCTACCTTGCATGATTGAGACTGAGTTGCGGTCATGCCCTGTTTCCTCATCCGCCTCGTTGTCTCCTGTGCCCTATACCCCTCTCGATGATGACGTTGCATGGTTTGATGATTGCCAATCTCGATTCGAGCCACCGTCCACCGCATCTGCGTCCCTTGCTTGCTGCCATGTGACTGTTAGTGATTTGCCGACTCCGGTCCAGGACCCTGCCGAGACTTGGATCAATGAATCCGGGGCCACGCATCATAAGACCGCCTCTCGCGAGGCCTTCAATGTGCTTGGTCCTGTTGGCGATGTGTCTGGCGTCTGGACGGGCATCAGACGGGTGTTACCTGTCCGCGGTGTCGGCGTTGTTCATTTCCGTGGTCCTGCCAAGGATGTTCTTGTGACCGACATCCTCTTTGTCCCAGATCTTGAGCTCAATCCTCTGTCTGTCAGTGCCCTTAACCGCATGAGCATGGACATTCTGCACTCGAGTGGCGTTGGCATTGTGTCGTTACGTCCGTCCGGTCTTGTCGTTTTGCACGCCACCGCCCATGGCAACCTGTGGCACATACCTCGTCTGTCCTCCCATGCCCCCATCCACTCCCCGTCCGCCCCAACGGGCAATGTATTTGTCACGAGCACTGTCCCCGCAGCATACCCGTCTCTTGCTCCGCTCCCTTTGGCACGTGTACTCTGCTGCGATTGACAACATGCTTTGCACCCAGCCGGCCAACGGCCTAGACCCGGACTCCTCCCCCTTATCGTGCCCCACAGAGTGCATTGATTGCGCTCTGGGCAAGATGCAACGCTCCACCTACCCCCAGTCCTTCTCCCCGGCGTCTGTGCCTCTGGACCTCGTCCATTCCAATGGCATGGGTCCTCTCTATATTGAGTCTAACGGGGAGCATGGCCGCTATGTCCTCACCCTCACTGACGACTACTCTTGCTACCACTGGGTCTTCTGCCTTGGGCAGAAGAGGGATGTCGCTCCGACCATTCGGGACTGGCTTGTCCGTGACGAGCACGAGTATGGTCGGCCTCTCCATCGCTTTTGCTCCGATTGTGGTGGCAAGTACCTGGACAAGACCACGGCTTTCCTTACCTCCCGCGGTATCAACCACAAGACATCGGTACCTTACACACCGGCCCAAAATGGCCTCTTTGAGTGGTGGAACCGCATGATGACTGACGCCGTCCGCACCATGCGAGTCGAGTAAGGCCTCTCTGATGGCTTCTACTTTGAGGCCATGGCCTACATGACGTGGGTCTGGAATCGGATTCTGCACAGACCCCTTCCCCGTCAGTCCACGTTGTATCAGCGCTGATGCAGTCAGCGTGCTGATCTCCACCCAGCTCGTGTCTGGGACTACGTGGCCATTGTGTGGCTGCTCGCCCCGCAGCAGGGAGGCAAGCTCGCCCCTCGTGGGCGTCCTTGCACCTTCCTTGGTGTCTCTTGTTAGTCTAAGGCCTAGCACTTCTGGATTCCTTCCCGACACTCCATCGTTGAGAGCCGTGATGCCCTTTTCTTTGAGGAGCTTTTTCCTCACGACCTCATCCACTCCGGCTCGTCGGTGTCCCTCCCGTTGCGGGGAGGAGTGGCGAGTCCATTCCCCATCCTACCGCTTCCGGACAGCACATCACATGGTCCCTCCAAGCCAGTAGCCCCGGTTGTGTTTGCTGGCCCCTCCGGGGCGGCATCCCCAGTCGCGTCCGCTGGCTCCTCCGAGCCGGCAGCCCCAGTCGCGTCCGCCGGCTCCTTTGAGTGGGCAGCCATAGTCGCGTCCGCTGGCCCCTCCGGGTCAGTAGCCCCAGTTGCGTCCGCTGGCTCCTTTAAGTTGGCAGCCCCAATCGCATCCACTGGCCCCTCCGAGCCGGCAGCCCCTGTCGCGTCTGCTGGCCCCTCCGAGCCGGCAGCCTAAGTCCCGTCCACTTGACCCTCCGGGCCGGTAGACCCAGTCGCGTGCAGTGGCTCCTCTGGGCCGGTAGCCCCTGTCGAGTTCGTTGGTCCCTCCGGGCCAACAGCCCCTGTTACGTTTGCTGGTCCCTCCGCTCCGGCAGCCCCGTCCGCATTTGCTGGTCCTTCCGCGCCGGCAGACCCATCCGCGTCCGCTGGTCCCTTCGCACCAGTAGCTCCACCTGCCACCGCTAGCACCTCGGACTCGGTGCCATCTACTGCTCCACTACGCTACACACGTGGCCCAGGTGGTAGCCTTCGACCCACGCCGTCCGTAAGCGCGCAAATCACCACACCACGCGTTGTGGCGCCTCGGCCCCCGTCGCCCCACTTGTCTCTTCAACTCCTACGATAGTGCGTGGGGTCCCTGGCACCAAGGCTCTCAGCCTAACTACCATGCTGATCTCTAAATTTGCTCATGTTTTCAGACGGAATTTGATGCTTTTCAATTTTGCCCACAAAACTCTCCCATAGAATTTCCTAGGTGTTTGCCCATATCTTTTTGGTAATGTTATGGTGGTACTTTAATTCGCCCGCGGTCCAGCGTGAAGTTCGAATGTAGGAGAGATGGACCGCCGTGGCTACTGGTTTGTACCTCGCAATCCAAACGGCGATCCGTGCGACATGCATGAGGCCTCATTTCGCGTAGCCTGGTGGTGAATCAAAGTCTTGCACCCTCATTTTTTCTGAAATCTTCGAGATGACCTTGGCCGTTCATTGAATTTCTTGTACTTTTCATTTGAATGCTGTTTCCTAGAGGTCAGAGTTTTGAGGAGTGATCCTCGAACACTATGGATAACAAGTTAAGAAACACATTAGCGGATTTAAATTTTTTAATTATTTAAATTACTTTGAGCGAATACAAGACCGAGTATGGTACTTCCGCCATCATCGCAGACCTCCACCCGGGCTCCGCGCTGGGTTACGCCATGCTCCATCAGGAGCATCAGCATGTTGTCACAACTACACTCACACGTGTCCCACCTAGAGCTTGATATGCACACGCCCTTGCAGTCCGCTCCACAGCGCGCCCGGATGATCCAGCCACCCTACACGAGGCTCATTCCTCCTCCGAGGCCGTACATTGGGATGCTTCCTGTGCCAACAAGCTCGCTGCTATCCGGCAGCACCACGTGTATGATCTCGTCGATCTCCCTCCAAGTCGGAAGGCCATTAGTGCCAAGTGGATCTTCCGGCACAAGTGGAAGCCGGATGGGTCCTTGGACAAGAACAAGGCCCACCTAACAGCCAAGAGGTTCGCTCAGGTCCTTGGGGTTGATTGCGACCAGATCTTTGCCCCAGTTGGCCGATTCTCCACAAGCCGGGCGCTCTACAGCCTGGTTGTCCAGCACGGGTGGGAGTTGCATAAAATGGACATGAGCAACGCTTTTCTCCATTGCTCGTTGGAGGTTGAGGAGCTCTACATGGTTCAACCTTCAAGTTTTGACAATGGCACTGGGAAGGTGTGGCGGCTACGAAAGGCCCTCTATGGCCTGAAGCAGTCACCTTGGTGCTGGAACCAGGAGATTAGTCGCACGCTCCTCCGAGGTGGCCTCCTGCGCCGTATTGCTGACCGTGCACTGTTCATCACCCCGTGAGGCCAGACATTCGCCACTGTCCTGGTGTACGTCGACGATCTCCTCATTGTGTCGCCATACGTGGCTGCCATCCAGTGTGTCAAGGACCTACAGCACATTGCCTACCATATGAAGGATCTCCGGTCTGCCCGAGTCTTCCTGGGCATGGAGCTCGAGCATGATCGCTCCAAGGGCATCCTACACATCCATCAGGTCACCTATGTACAGACTCTGTCCTCTCGCTTTCTTGAGGACTTACCCCTCGTGCCGAGCGCATCCATGTCACCCATGTCACACGATCGCCAGGCAAAGGTGAAGAGCTCTAACCCAGCCGTTGTGGGGGAGCCAGTTGACGTGACCTTGTATCTACGATTCATCGGGTCACTGATGTTTCTGGCGACGACGACGCGCCCACATATCGTGTTCGTCGTCAACCTCCTGGCTCGGTTCTCTCATGGGCCATGTCACCTCCACTTCGAGGTCGCGATCCGAGTACTGCGCTATGTCGTCTTGACTCCACCGCGATGTCTCATGTTCCGCCAACAACTGTCTGTTGTCGCGGTGGGCTACACCGACAGTGACTGGGCTGGCAGTCCGGACGGTAAGTGCCGCACAGGTTGGATCTTTCTGGTTGGCGCCACGGCTGTGTCATAGCGGAATGGCAAGCAAGGGTGCATTGTACCCAGCACTGTTGAGGCTGAGTAATAGCCCTTGGTTCAGGCGCATGTGAGAGCGTGTGGCTACGTCGTCTGCTGTCCAAGTTGCGTCAGTCCATCGCATCCATCACGTTGCATTCTAACAAAGAGTGCAATGGCCATCACCAACAATGACGGCGTGCATCACACACACACACACACACACACACACACACACACGGCACATCAATGTTGAGTATCATTATGTACGTTCGTTATTGCATGACGGCAGCGTCAGCATTGTGTGGGTTGAGACAGCACGGCAGCTAGCTCACTTGTTCACCAAGGAACTAAAGCGCAATTGGTTCAAGAAGGTCGTGTGTTCAGTCGGCATGCGTCTGTGATTTGGACTCTGTGTTCTGGCCTGCGTCTTTATGTGCCCTAGGGGAGTCTATCTGTTGAATGTGTCGCTACCCGCCCATGTGCACTACGCCTATGAGTCATGGGGGAGTGTTGTTTTTTCGCATCTCTCATTGTGCTCTGTTGTGTCCTCCCGGCTTGAGTACATCAGCGTGTAGATGATTGATGATGAGACTCGACGTTGTTGGAGTGTCGTCCAGTGGAGCCGACGCATGCTGAGGCCTACACGCAGCTCGTTGGAGCCTCCTCCCTATGGCAATGTACTCAGCTCCATCGGCAGGCCTCTTCGACGGTCGGTTCGCCGGTGATCATTATCGCCGCAGATGCTATCTGTAGGCGTCCAGCATTGGATCTGACTGCACTATTGCGCCTACAACGTCATGCTCTCCCTAGGGTCCATGCCTCATATTGTATGGCACTATTTGGCATCATGGACCATCGTAGGAACTGCCTGGGTTTTGGCAGCCATAACTCATCGCTGCTATTTTTCTAGTTGTTTTTTACCGCACGACAGCGTTCGCAACGTCGGTGTTATGGTATAGTCCAGTTTTCAAGCAAAACAGACGACGCCCGGGTTTTGGGTCGTCGGCTGTCTGGCATGCCTCACGGAGAAAACCCTGCCTTCCAGAATATAGCTCTAGGTCTAAATTCTGATTGGCTGGTTAGTTGAGTAACAAGCTCTACAAAGCTGGGGAGGAGCTAGAACTTGGAGGGGTCTCCCGTTGTAGCTTGAAATACTAAGGAGCAGGCTGGGGCAGCAGCGTTGCTGATGCAACGTGCGGGCTTCCACGCTCGTTGCTTAAGTCTGCTGCCCCCTTAGTCCGCTGCTCTAGAGGCTAAGTCTGGATGCTCTAGGTTTGTTACTCAGAAGTGCGCGTGCCAGTGTTAGCGCCAAAAAGCAGCTGAAAACTGGAAGTAACTGAATAGGATTGAAGAATGAACAACAATGGGAGACCCCTCCAAGTTCTAGCTCCACCCCAGCTCTGTAGAGCTTGTTACTAAGTTCACAAGCCAATCAGAAAATAGCTCTATATTCAAGCTGGCAGGTTTTCTCGGTGAGCCTTGCCAGACAACCGACAGCCCAAACCCGTGCGTCGTCCGTTTTGCCTAAAAACTGTACCATACCATTATACGCACGTTGCGATCACAGTCGTGCGGTCAGAATCAGCTTGAAAAATAACAGTGAGGAGTTCTGGCTGCGTAAACTCAGGCAATGTCTACGCTAACCCCCGGTAGCAACAGTGCCAGAAAATCATGAAACGTGGACCCAGGGCATGACATAGTGCTGCGAACGCAACAATGCAGTCAAACACGACGCTGGACGGATGCATGCAGCATATGCAATGACAACGCCTGCCGTCGGCACGACCGCCGAGGAGGTCTGCCGATGGAGCTGAGCACGAAGGAGGGAGGAGGCTCCAGTGAACTGTGTGAGGGCCTCGGCATTCGTCGGCTCCACCGGATGACACTCCATCAGCGTCAGGTCTTGCCGTCAGTCATCTGCACGCCAATGTGCACCAGCCCAGAGGACAAAACAGAGTATAAGTGAGAGATGTGAGACACAAACCAACACTCCCCCATGACTCACAGGCGTAGTGTACATGGACAGGCAGAGAGTACAGAGACCAAGAGGACAGGGAGAGGGAGAACCTCATGAAAGCACACCAACTGCACTCACAGCCCTCTTGAACGAGTCATGTTTCAAAGCCTTGGTCAAGAAATCAGCCTACTAACGTGCCGTCTCAACCCACGCGATGTTGATGCTGTCGTCATGCAACAACAAATGCACATATTGATACTCGACATTGATGTGCTTTCTGCGAGTGTGGTGCATACCGTCATTGTCAGCAATGGCCATAGCACTCTCTTTTTAATAGTGCAACATGATGGACGGGACTGACTGACGCAAATCGGACAACAGGTGGCGCAACCACACGCTCTCACACACACCAAAACCACGGGCCACATATTCAAACTCAATAGTGCTACGTGCAATGCAACCTTGCTTGCCGCTGCGCCAGGACATAGCCGTTCCACGAACAAGGAAGATCTAGCCAGTACGACTCTTGCCGTCTGGACTGCCGGCCCAGTCACTGTTGGTGTATCCCGTCACCACAACGGACGACTGTCGACAGAACATGAGACCTCGCCGTGGGGTAGACACGACGTAGCGCAACACTTGGATCGCGGCCTCAAAGTGGAGGTGGCGTAGCTCTTGAAAGAACTGTGCGAGGAGGTTGACGGCGAACGCGATGTCTAGACGCGTCATCGTTGCCAAGAACATCAATGACCCGATGACGCGAAAATACGTAGTCACATCTACTGGCTCCCCCACCACGACTGGATCAGAGCTCTTGAGCAGCGCCTGACCATCAGGCGACATGGGTGAGGATGCTCTCGGCACGAGGGATAGGTCCTCAGCGAAACGCCCGGATAAGGTCTGGATGTAGGCGGCCTGATGGACATGCAAGATACCCACGGAGCGATCATGCTTGAGCTCCATGCCCAAAAAAACTCATGCTGGCCCGAGGTCCTTCATTTGGTACGCAGCGTGCATTAGGTCCTTGACTCGTTGGATGGCAGCTGCATCCGGCAACGCGATGAGCAGGTCGTCGACGTAGACCAGGATAGCAACGAGAGTCTCACCTCGCAGACTGATGAATAGCACGAGGTCATCAGAGCTGCAAAGGAGGCCGTCGGCAAGAAGCGTACGATTGATCTCCTGGTTCCAACAGCGAGGTGACTACTTCAAGCCATAGAGGGCCTTCCGCAGCTTCCAGACCTTGCCGTAGGCATCGTCAAAGCTTGGAGGTTGCACCATGTAGAGCTCCTCGCCCTCCAGCGAGCCATGGAGGAAGGCGTTGCTCACATCCATCTGATGCAGTTCCTACCCGTGCTGGGCAACCAGGCTGAACAACGCTCGGCTGGTGGAGAACTGACCAACAGGGGCAAAGATCTGGTCATAGTCAATCCCAGGGACCTCAGCAAACCCCTTGGTTGTGAGACGCGCCTTGTACTTGTCCAGGGACCCGTCCGGCTTCCACTTTTGCCAGAGAACCCACTTGGCGCCGATGGTCTCACAGCTCACGTGGGGTGGCAGGGTCCGCTGGTCGCTTTTTGGGGCGGACACTGAGGGCGTGCGCGTCCCGCGCCCCTAGTGACATGTGCGTGAGTGTGGCAACAACGGCACACTGGTGCTCCTTATGGAGCAAGGCATAGCCCATATCTGATCCTGGATGTAGGTTGGCGATGACTGACAGTGTGGCCAAGCCGAGTGCCTTGGTGCCGAGGTCCCCACTCACGATCGTGGGAGTGGATCTGACATGAGGTGAGGAGCCTCGTGGGATGACAGGGGGTCGTGGAGAGAAAGGATGTGAGGAGGCGACCTGAGTGCTCACTGTCAGTCTGGGTCTGAGGCTCCCGCCTAGACCACGTGTGTAACGTGTTGGTACAAATGGGGCAACCGACCTGAGGGGCTAGCAGACACACACGGGGCGGCCGGCCCTGAGGGGATGTCGGACACGGACGAGGTGGTCTGCCCTCAGGGGCTGGCGGACACGGATGGGACAGCCGGCCCTAAGGGGCTCGCAGACAAGGACTGGGCGGCCAGCCTTGAGGGGCTGTCGGACACGGACAAGGTAGCCGGTCCTGAGGGGCTGGAAGACACGGCCGGGGTAGCTGGCTATGAGGGGCTGCCAGATGCAGACGAGGCAGCTGGCCCTGAGGGGTTGTGAGACGCAGATGGGACAGCCAGCCTTGAGGGGCCGGTGGACACAGACAGGGCAGCCGGCCCTAAGGGGCTGGCGGACACGGACAAGGCAGCCGTGAGGGGTTGTCAGACGCAGACGAGGTGGCCGGCCCTAAGGGGCTGGCGAACACAGATGGGGCAGCTGGCCCTGAGGAGCTGTTAGATGCAGATGGGGCAGCCGGCCTTGAGGGGCTGTCAAATGCAGATGGGGCAGCCGGCGAAGACAGACCCGCGGGCACAGACGATGGAATACCCAGACGTGGCAAGACGAAGGACGAACCCACCACTCCCCCACGTAACAAGATGGACATCGACGTGCCAGAGAGAACGAAGTCGTAGGGAAATAGGTCCTCAAAGAAGAGGGTATTGTGGGACTCGACGATGCAATAGCGGGTGGGATCCCAAAAGCACCATGCTTTCGACTGGCGCGCGACGCCAAGGAAGGTATACGGACGACCGCGAGGCTCGAGCGTGCCACCCTGGTGCGGTGCGAGAAACCACACGATGGCGACGCATCCCCAGACACGAGTCGGACGCAAATCCGCGCGTTCTCCACACCAGTGCTGGTATGGGGTGGACTGACGAGGAATGGGTCCGTGGGGAATCCGGTTCCAGACCAATGTCACGTAGGTCATAGCCTCGAAGTAGAAGCCGTCAGAGATGTTGGATTCGACCCGCATGGTGCGGACGACATCAGCCATGGTGCGGTTCCATCGCTCAGAGACGCCATTCTGGGCTAGTGTGTAAGGCGTCGACGTCTCATGATGAACACCACGGGAGGCGAGGAAGAGTGTGGTCTCTCCTATGAACACACCCCCGCAATCAGAGCAGAAGCACCGGAGAGGGTGACCACACTCGCGTTCAGCGTGGACAAGCCAGTCCCAAATGGTGGGAACAACATCGCTCTTCTGCCGAAGGCTGAAGACCCAGCGATAACGAGAATAGTCGTTCGTAAGGGTCAAGATGCAACAACCGTGCTCACCGACGAACTTCGTCGAGAGGGGACCCACGACATCAGAGTGAACCAGGTCGACTGGGGTGGAAGCTCGAGTGGTAGACAAGGGGTAGGTGGAACGGTGCATCTTTCCTTGAGCACAATCAATGCACTCTGTCGGACACGACAGAGGAAAGGAGGCTGAGTCAAGGTCGGTGGCTGGCTGTGTGCGAAGCATGCTGTCAACAGCGACAGAGTCGACGTGACAGAGGCGGCGATGCACGAGACTTGTGTGCTGTGGAAACAGGGTACTAGTAACGAATGCGTGGCAAGTGACTGTCGACGAGGAGGAGACGGGGGTAGGAGCGGACAGGCGCGATACGTGCCACAAGTTGCTACGGGCGGTGGCATGCAAAACGACACGATCGGACGAGCGCAACGACACAGTGCCCATACCACGTGAATGCAGAACATCCATGCCCATGCAATCAAGGGCAATCACACACAGAAGGCTGAGCTCAATTCCAAGAACGAAGAGAACATTAGCCAAGAAGACATCACCAGCTGGACCACGGAAACGAACGACGCCGACACCACAAACAGGCAGCACCTGACCAGATCTTGTCCGAACCCCGGTGACATTGGTGACGGGACTGAGAACATTGAAGGCCTCACGCAAGGCCGTCATGTGATGCATGGCCCCGGAGTTGATGATCCAGGTCTCTAACAGATCGTGGACCGGTGTGGCAAGGTCACTGACAGTCACATGGCAATGGGCGAGCGACGCTGACGAAGTGGACAGAGGCGCAAACCGGGAGTGCCACTTGTCTAGCCAGGCGACATCGTCACAAAGAGAAGTAGGGGGACAGGGCAGGGCAGAGGACGGGATGGACAGAGATACAAGACATGATCATAGCACCGAGTCTATCATGCAGGGTGGGGAGGAACTAGCGACAACGCAACTCGTACTTCCCTGGGGAGGAGGGCGAGGAAGGCCAAACTGGAAGGCGATGAACTGCTCCAGCTGGCGCTCGCGGGCGGAGGGTCTGACGGAGTAGACCGACTGCGGTGTGACGGCGTCGGAGTCCAAGAAGGGAAAGAAAGGCACCGGGGATGGAGCAGCGGGTGTGGCCGGCTGCGGGTGTGGAGGAAGCTGCGGTGGGGCCGTCACAGGCGACGCAGATGCGGTAGGAGCAGCAATGGTCACGGCACTGGTGGCAAGGCGGCGCTCGCGCTCGCGAGGCATGGTGGCGATGACACGAGTCTCGTCGGTCGAGAGTGGACACCTGTAACATTCGTGTCCTGACTGGCCAGAGTTGTGGCAGACGAGGCCGACGCTGCCTGATCCGCTAGTCTGCTGCTGAGGCCCTTTGCCCTTCTTGCCCCTCTTCTTCTTCTTGCTAGATGAGGAGGCGTCGGAAGACGCTGCTGGTGCTGCTGGGGCGGCGACAGCCACTGAGACGACGGCAGGAGAGGTGAGGGACTCCGTGTGATGAATGTGTGACTCCTGACGAGCTTCCTCGATGCGGAGGAAGAGCTTGTACGCCCAGGGCATAAGTGTGCCCTGGGCAGCCATCGCGGCGAGGACGTACTGGGAGTAGTGAACGAAGACTTCGGAGAAGGGGTCGGTGGCTCCGCACTTGATGGTCAAGAGCATGGAGAGAGGTGGTGGCACGGCGTCTCCGAGGTGGCGTAGAAGGTCCTTTGCGCGCTGCCAATAAGAGGTGACCGTCTCGGTCTCCCCCATACGGAGGGAGTTAAACTCCCGGTGTAGGCGGCTGGTCTCAGCATCACTGGACAGGCGATGAGGGCGCGTGACTACGTGCCAGGCTCCTACCGGGTCAGATAGGGCGCCAGTGGTGAGGTCGCCAAGGAAGGGCTCAAGGGCGAGGCGGTTGGCTGGAGGGGCGACAGGGACGAGGGCCCGCACGGCGCGACCGGCGTCATAAACCTGGTCGGCCTGACTAGAGTCAAGGGCAAGGACATAGTAAGGCCACAGGCCATTGCTCTATGCCCTGATCCGGAAGCTCAGCTCCCAGCTCCGGAACTGGTCGTCAGCCTGAAACAACGGCGACGGGGTTTCAAAGTCCTTTGGCCTGCGGCCGGCACCCAGAGTGGGGCCTAGGATTGACATCACTGTCAGTTGTTGGCGCTGGATGTGTTGTTGTGCCAAGTATTGCATGGCATAGGAGACCGCGGGACATGCGTAAGTGGGTGAAACAAACGGTGCTTTCTGATGCTAGTGCGGCTACTGTGGCGATAGCTGCTGCTGCTGCGGCGGCGGCTGTTGATGCTGCTACTACAACTGCTACAACGGCGGCGTTGGCGGCAGCTGTAGTGCCGCTAGCTGCTATGTCAGCATTGCAAGCTGCTGGCGCAAAGCAGCGATCGGATCTGTCCAGTTAGAAGGACCAACAATAGAGCCTACAAGGTGTTGGCGTTGATTCCGTTGCTGCTACTACTGTTGCTATTGCTGCTGCTGCTATTGCTACTGCTACTGATGTTGCTGCAGCTGATGCTGCTACTGCTGCTGTTGCTGCTGCTACAGCTGCTGCTGTTTCTTCTACTGCTACTGTTGTTGGTGCTACTACTATTGCCATTGCTGCTACAACTATTACCGCTGCTGCTACTGCTACTCCTGTTGTTGTTGATGGTGCTACTACTGCTGCTGCTGCTGCTACTACGTTTGTTGCGACTGCTCTTGCTCCTGCAGCTGTTGTAGGAAAGGAGGGCTAGGGATCCCCCTATCATAGGAGGACCCCTCCCCACTACAGCTGGTAACCATTGGTCTGTTGGCCTTCTTGTTCCCCTTTTTTTGTGTACTGTTGATGTTAGAAGGGACGTCAGCAGCAAGGTCAGCCTGAGATGGGTGGGTTGAGTAACTACTGTTGCGTTGTCTGCAAAGTTACTGTCCCTTGGTTTTTTTGTTGATGACGTCAACGATGACGTCAGTTGAAAATTTGCTAATGTCAGCTGAAAATTTGCTGATATCAGTAGTGGGTGTTGTTGAAGCCGCTATTGCGTTAGCCACAGGATGTCGGCTGCTGCAGTTGCTGCTTCTGCTGCAGCTGCTACTGTTGCTACAACTGCTACTGGTTTGCTGCTGCTAATGCTGCCGCTATTACTTTGGCTGACGTTGCTGCTGCTGCTGCTGCAATTGCTATTGCAACAGCCACTACTGCTGCTGCTATTGGGCTACTACGTGCTGCTACGGCTGTTGTGGCTGCTGTAGCAGCCGTGGTAGCAGCAACAGCAGCAACTGTAAAGGTACCTGTGGGGTAGGGGAATTTTTTTTCCTTGAGTTTCCCCTTTTTTCTTCTTTTTCTTCTGCTTGGTTGCACAGTGAGCTCATTCCTCGCTGCCAGCCACAAGCAGCAAGCGCTGAGCTCGTTGCTCGCTGCCCGCTGCTTGCTGCGGGTTGCGAGCAGCAAGCTCGCTGCTCACAGCTCGCACCTTGCTTCGGACAACGAGCTGCTAGCAGCTGCAACTGTAGCCGCTACTGTT
>SZWC01004103.1:49400-95389 GCA_023375785.1 Penium margaritaceum
TCATTTTCAATACTTGAAAATGAAAATATTTTTCATATTTTTCATTATTTGAAATTATTTTGTTTGACAATTCTTTGTTCCTTGGGACATCATCCATTGTAGAAATTCTTTCCATTAAACAATCACGTCGTTTGCCGTCAAGTCAATTGTGTCATCCTCAGGTTTTGTGTGCGTTGATTGCAAGGCCAAAGCATTAACACATCTTGCTTGTCTAGCTGTAGCACATGCACACCTCATAAGCCTTCACGTATAATTATTATTCATGTCTTAACATGATACGCAATCCATGATAATAGATTACCCACAATGTGAGGTATTAAAACGGATATTCCAAGGAGTTCCATACAAACTGAACATCTTGTAGTTTTTAAAGCTACCATGGAGTGTGATGCCATGGAACTTAAGGGCATTGCGTCAACATTAGGGGAGGAATGTGCCTACATGTTGTCTTCTTCTTAATATTTGAAGCATGTTTTGCTTATATTCATACATTTTTTCTCTCTCATGTATGTGGACATGCGATGCACATAAAAGAATTTGGTGGTTTATCATGGATAGATGATCTTCAGCTATAACATTCCTTAGAACTCTTCATGATGACTTTAACATTACCAGAATTGAAGTCTATACTGTTTATTCTCCTCTTATCAAGTGCGTACATCTACAACGCCATTATCGATGTTAAGGAAAAGTTGTTTTTCCCGACATATCATATCTATCAAGCAATGTGAAAAAACAAAGTAAGAAATAATTCCTGACATGGTATGCAAACCATGGAACTCGTAGTTCAAGAGATTTCTGTAGCTATGATTAACTTAGCTTTAGTCAAAATTGGAAACGTTTCACTCAAAACCATACCTCATACATGTTGTATGAAATGCAGAATTGCTTCCTTTGTTCTCAAATGTATTTGGGCACGCATTGTAACATGTGGTTTCTTTAAATACTTACCTTGTAGTGACCTATTAATACATTACATGATGATAATCATTAAAACAAAAATTTGAAAAACCTTCACTGTAGTTCTTTGCTTAAACCATATCACCAATGAATTGGCGCTAAACATGATGCTCACATGTCTTACCATGTGTTGACACGTGGATGCGCCTAACTTGCCAACACGTATGTGCTTACAAATGTTACTTCCTGGGAATCGTGTTGTTCATACACACCATAATGCACGTAATAGTAGTGCTTATACAAATCTTCTTTCAGGGTCGCATCCACGAAGATGTACATGAATCATTCAACAGGACATAAATCTGTTGCTTCTCCATGGTTAAGTTGTGCTTTGTCATTTTGAAATCAATTATCCATGTCAGGTGATGTATGTTGCAATATTCATCATCATGTTTTCATTTTTAACACAAATGTTTAGAATCATGTGAAACTTCTACTCACATGCTAAGACATTATAAACGGGTTAAGGGATTCCGCAATACACTTTTCTATGTGCCATAGGGGCTATGGGTTCAACCTATGTGACATGAAGTAGAAGGCAGAGAAATTTCAATGTGAAAAGATTATATTTCAGGATTCCTATATGGCCTTAACATGAATAATTATTCACAATAATATTTATTTGTCATGCTTCAATCAACAACATCAACGATTGTTTCCACTACACCTTTTGTTTCCTCCTCACTTTCACCTAATCATTTGTTATGCATTATTAACACTAAATAATACATCATCCTCCATTTGTTTCCCATACAAATTGAAGCTAAAGATAAAAAAAATATTGTCCCGAATAAGATCATCTTTGTAATGAACTGAGTTTCACATGCCATGGGGTCATTGTTAAAAACATGGAGAAATGTTGTTATGTCTTCTCATGATACGGCACAATCCATTATCATGATGTTAATACGAACATAGAAATACCTCTTTTAATCATTGTTGTGCATGATTCACTCCAAAGGGTTTGCATGTACAACCAACTTGTCCATAAAAACATGTCCACTCTCCCGCAACCCTTTTGGATACATTCCAAAACCACCATCAATTTCATTATCATCATTCTACTTTCATGATTTTACCATCTTTTGGTTTCTTGTCGTGCCATCATCACCATTGGCATCCTTAGTCAAAAAGAATGTAGTGATAATTTCATAACAAAAAGGTTCCTTCTTTCAAAATTTGTATATGGTGAGTTCATCTTCAGAACCTTCTTGCACTTTTCAAGTGTTCATTCACGGTGTTATGTATAGTGCTTTATGAGCCTTCCACTCAGTTCCACAAGGACAAAAATGACCTTCTATAAGTGCCACGAAGTTGAATGTGGGGAGTTATTTTGTCACTTCTAATTGTTGCTATCAAATTAAGTAAAATTGCACCACAAAACAAGACTTTTTTAGCAAAACCTCTTGCATTTTATGCATGGTCCATTGCTTTTGTTAGTGATCAAAACTTTATGGTCCACTTAAGACAATAAATTGTGTTGTTTGTAGAAATTCTTGTATACGTGGTACACAGATCATGAGTTTATGTGACGTGACTTGTAGTCACCATTATAAAAGCTAGAGGATTACCCAATTAAAGCGTGGATGAAGGCATGGTGGTAAAGTGTGAAACATGTTGTATATTGGTTTACCATGGAGTTTTGGTGGGTGCTCCAGGATTGTAGGTTTGGATGTCATGAACCAAGTGGCTTAAAGGCATACAAATTGCCCCTAAGTGGTATATGATGTACAAGACACTCGAAGCTTGGTTTATGTGCACGACATGGATGGGGAAAATGGCATAGTTGGCGTTTTTAGTGATGATTACGTCATACGTGGAAGACATTCATGGCACAAACAGTACATATGGTGTCTTTGATTTTGTTGTAGGTTCTATACATGGATTCAAGCATGCTTCAACATAGTTTAAAAGAGGCTCCTTTATGTAATTAGCATTACACGATTGACCATGGGAGTGAGAGATCCACGTGGGTAACAGGATCATAAGGAATGTGCTTTACATGGAGGAAAGATGTAGGGGTACCTTTCAAGCACAATTGTTTTTGTAATAATGGTGAAAAATCAACAATGTAGTGATGTTCACAATGTGCAGGAATCATTTGTAGTCTACCTCCTTATTCATGTGCCCCTCTACTCATTATGATGGTGTTCATTGTATGAAAGCACAGGGATATTTGGCATACGTTTGTGGTTGACGGGAAAACTGTTGGCATCATACTCGGTCATGAGAATAGTTGATGTGTTTTATGAATCTTATAGAAGCATCCATAATGTGAAGAAATAGGTGGCACTTTTTTACACAATGGAGGATGATGAGGCCATGATTGATGAAGAGGTTATTCTACATAAATTCTTGTTCAATCATGGGATTGTTTTGCTTGAAGTAAGATGGTTTGCAGTTTTGTTGTTATAGGAGCGTCATTGTTTTGGCCAAAGTTGCAAATTTACTTGCAAATTGTTTGCTGATGCATATGGCCCTCCTTTCTTGTCTTTGAAATTTTTTGATTTGCATGTTTGAACCTTATGACTCGAACAGTTCAAGGTGGAAGATTTGATGGAAGTTTTTTGTTATGATGTAAGGTTCTCAAAATTCATCAACATCTAGTGATTAATTATCCTCTGTCAAATAATTCATGTTTATGTACTCAGGCCATGGGTCAATATGGCGTTTACAAATTGAATATGTCTAGTTTATACCTGCAAATTCATTCTTCATTCTCTTTTCAAATCCTTTAGGGCTTATCTAATACTCTCAATGCCTATTGCTATTTAAGAAATCTTGCACGATACTTACAAACATGCCACATCAGACCATGATTCTACATTAGAGCGTGAAGTTTCATGAGGTCTAAAATTCATCAACCTCAATTCCTAGGCATAAACATTTACCATGATCATTGCAACACCTCAATGTTGACAAAGCTCGACCAAGAAATCAAGGCAGCACCTCTCCTTTAGGAAAACTTCCATTTCATGCTTTCTAATCTCATCACCATTAACAACCATTCAATCCCCCAATTCCTCTACCATTATGATATATCCCCCTAACCCCAGGAACATCATAACAAATACAAAACTTGATACTTATCCTCTTATTTCTATCAAAACAAGATGGTAAACACCATTATATCAATAAAAATCGTGCCATCTTCCTTTAAGACAAAGCATGTTTAGGGGTCTTCTAGCCAACAGCACTCATCCGAGCCCTAAAAACATTACTTGGCTACAAATTCACCTCTGTAGATAAAGACACTTGAAAGCATGTGGTATGTAAAACCCTAAGCTTCTTCAAAGGACACCTCTTCCTCTCCCACCCTGACATACTTAAGTTTGAAAAACACAACGACCCAATATGGAAATCCATCCTCACTCATTTTCTAGCCAACCAATCATATGGACACCATCTTTGCTACGATAATAATTACTTTAAGAATACGTTGCCTTCAACCTTTTCAACCTCAAACCGAATGGGAAGCCTTTCGGACTTGACACGAGAGAAGATTTCCTATCAGAACAAGAATACCAAATCAATCACATACTCCAACAACAATAGTCTCTTTTTCCTTGTGGAAAAAACATGCCGGAAGATAACGTTGTAGAAAAAGTGAAACAAGCCATACCTCTAGAATGGAAAGATATTGTTAAATTTCAAGAAAAAGATAAGGCCTTAGCGCATGATTGTTGTGCAGAAGCTTATACACTTATATAACCCAAAATGGAATTTATCACCTCCACCCAAATGGTGATTGATACAATGAAAAAAACCTTTGTTGTGACACCAAATCTTGACATCATTATAGTAGATTTTGAATTAACACCCATCAGCAACCTGAGCATCTGGATGCCAGTTCACACATGTGGCAACACATTCCTTGGAAAGTGCAACAATGTGCATATTCCATTATGGAGGATAGAGATCGCTCAAACACAAAACATAATGGACATATACCACATCTTTAAGCAAAAAAACACCAAAAGAACAACTTACCAAACCAAGTGGGCTAGACATGGCATTCACACAGTTAATGAAGAAGTGCTCCAATGCATGATTACATCTGAACTTCTATTAAAAAACCCAAAGACACTTCTAAAAATCCTGGTACAAATTATCTTCGTATGACAAAGTACGTTTTCTCCCTTATTCCTCTTTTAACGTATACACGGTACCATACTACTCTTGGATTTTGATATAGTTTGTTTTTAAGCTGATTGAATGTGATACATTTTTCTTTTAATTAATTCTAAATTCCATGTCCATAATTGAAATCAAATCGTATGTGAAAGGCTAAGGGATTTCAAACTTCTATGGTGCTTTTCTCTATGTAAAGCAATGAAATCAAGGTGCCATTTGATGCAGGTTCGACCATTTAGGACTAAAAAAATAATTCAAACCTCAATTACACCCTGTATTTCATATTTTTGTAATTCGCAATTTTCCATTTGTTGAAATCCAAGAGCAGTCTGGTATGTCCTTGACATAGTGAAGACAAACAACATTCGTTTGAAAACTGCCCAAGGGTACACCAAATCTCTCTTAAATTTTAGAAAAGTTTCCAAACCTTCCATTAACAAAGCTTAACCTCCATCTTCTTATTACAACATGGACACCCAAGCTCTAAATTGTGCAAATCACTAATAGCTATCACATTTTAGGAATTTTGGACTTATAGGTGTCAAATTTCTATGGACAAAAGATCATCACTAAGAAATTCAACATCATTTCTGTGCAAAAAAAATCATCCAATCTTTTAGAGATCAACTTAGCCTACATATCATTCAAGTAAACCAAGAGAATAAAAAAGACAAATGAACCAAATGCTAGAACTACTAATCGATCGTAATCACATTTGTAAAGCTGACAAAAAACTAACACCACCACACCTCTTCTTACACCTCAGATCAAAGTTGTTATGGAATAACAAAACTACCACATAAGTGGGGATGAGTAAGGGGATAGGATAAAACCTATCCCATTGAACCCCTTGCCTCAGGGTTATGATCTGTGGCAAAGATTCTCTTAAGGGTGAGGGTTGGTGGGTGAGACTCTCATATCACCCATGGAACTAGGATCTCGTGGGTACCTAAACTAGTGTGGTATAGGTCTCATAGAGCACAGTTGTGGAGTGGAAGCTCTTGTGAGATACGTCTCCCTTGGAAATTCAAGGGTGTAGCTAATTTTCCCTCACCTCTAAGGTTGTCCAAGCCACACACCGAAAAGAAAACAAGGGGCGGGTGTTGCACACAAAGCGTGCATATGGTTACATAGTAATCAAGCCATAGTATTTGTATTAATATGACTTAAGAGATACTGGATAATTGCATGTGGTCTTGACCATACAATGGAATGAGTGCAATGAGATTATAGTATAGTGATACATTATCCTTGGTTTGTGGTGTATAAAACGAAAAGATTACCAAAAATTAGTCCTCACCTTATTTCATTTAAATAGACTTAAAAAGCGTTACAATCAACAAGGGAAAGAATGTGCTGTACTTTCCACTACGCAATTGGGAGTTTTACCTTTTTTTTTCTATTTTTTTCTATGCCATGAGTTAAATCACATTCACCTAGACCTCAAAACATAGTTTCAATGGAAATTTATTTGAAGGAAAAAACCGAGAAATAGAAAGAGAATTTTTTCTTATTGTCTATGAAATATGGAGAAATGAGATATAAATATATTAGAGGAATATTAATTTGTATGATAAATTGAACAAATATTTATGGATAACACATGAAAAGACAATTTTATTCTAATTGCAATGAAAATTGAATGGCTCCTTGTCTTATGAAAAATGTTATGGCTCTTTTATCAACCGATTTTGCCTTATTTCCCTTACTTTATGACAATGAAATTATTCCTCGTGGTGTTCCTGTGAGTTGACCTTGTTTGAGCCCGGGTTCACGAGGCTCACTAGCCGGCCATGATGACAAGTTCCGTGAATCCGGAAAGGTCGCGGCTGAGGAGGAGCGATCGAGGCAGAAAACAACATTAAATTCTGCAAAAAAAATCGCTTCCGTCAGCTTCTCCGGCCAATCACAATGTTTTTTCTGCTGGAAAAAGCGATTATCACATGGTTATTATGGAACCCACAAAATCAGCGACCTCAGCGCGACCCAGGTCTGATGAGAACGCTAGTGTAGCCAGCAATGCGCAGGAAGTACAACGTAGCAGCAGCATCCGTCGGCAAAACCGAGGCGGCCATCGCAACATCGACACTGAAAGCTTTACAACTGGAAAGCTATACATTTTCACTGATGATAAAGCGGATATACTCAGAGAAATTTACATAGAAATTTGAAATACACATGCAAACACGAGGCCTGAAAGCTGAAGAGTTTGAGATCGGCGCTGTTTTTCGGCAGGTGCATGCCTTATGCTGCTGCATGCGGCTTGGCAGAGGCGCACAACCCTCGACTACAACAGGGCTTTGCCTGTGCAGAAAGTCTAGTCAGCAGGGACCCCCTTAATGCTGCTCCTTCCTCCTTCCCCCGTTGACACGGGGCCGTGAGAACGGGGGCACTGAGAGACGTGCTGGGCTGCCACGCTGGGCTTTGGTCGACGCTTTCAGCAATCATCACGAGAGGCGATCTGCTGCGCTGGAGTTGACTGTGGATGACGACGGCAGCGCTCCTCCACACGCGCGCCGTGGGCCCGGACCGTGGACGAGCGTGCTGGAGCTGAGTTGGTCGCCTTGGCGAAGGTCGGAGCACCACAGCGCGACAAAGGTTTGTCACGGCATCACATGGCGTGACGCAATGTTGTCGTATGTCGAGCATGATGCAATTATCGCTAGGGATGAGAACGTTCTTTCACTACTTTTCTCTAGACTCTTGGTCGTAACCGATTTAAGCGGATGGGGCACCTAAGCGTGAAGACAAGCCCAAAGGTTGCACCAGAAAACAAAAAATGTCTATACGACGATAAAGAGCATAATTTGCAATTATTACACCATGAAATATATAATATAATCATAAAAATGTAAGAAAATAGGTTTTTTACTGGATACTTGCACATATCAATGAATAAAAACATTTTACGTTTAAGGGACATTACACAAAACTTCATATACCACCCGAGTGTATGCAGAAATATATTATATTCTTGAGATAAAATTCGAAGAAGAATAAAACATGTAGCACAATGAGAAGATGTTTGTGCCAAACGTTCTTTTCATGGGGTGGAAAAACGTAGCAAAAGAACGTAAGGTAATAACGGAACAAATCTGTTAAAAATGGCAAAAACGGATATTGATCGGATCTTATGGAGTTTTAAACAAACCTTTCTCCCATTTTGTCCTTGAATACATCGAAGACTATTAATGTGCAATTGTGGGCTTCGTTAGAAGAAAGCATATTGTTGGTTGGATCATGTTATAAGCAAAAGGAGAAAAGGCCATGCTCATCATATTCCTTGAAAAAGACGTGATGGACCACAGGAATGATCACTAAAGAGGTGTCAACATGAGCGACAATTGTAGCTGTTTCGCGACAAATTGTGTGTATCGAAAGGGTCATTTGGGCCCTCCCTCCTCACAAAAGCAAAGGGTGGTTGAAACCACTCCTCGCCACGGCGAGGACTGGCACGCGGCCAACCCTTTGCTAATCACCAACTGGTTGGCAACCGGTCGGCCATTGGCCGGCCACATGCTCGCCTCCGATCAAGCTTGTCGCTCAATTAGTAGCTTGGAGGTCCGGAGGCCTCGAGGGCCATGGCCGGTGACCTCGAGCCCTCTTCCTTGCCCTCGCCTCTTTGCATCACAGGGTGAGCGAGATGAGGGGAGAGGGCGAATGAGATAGACAGAAGATATTATAAAAACCTGTTGATGCGAAATTGTCCGACGTGCCATGCACGTTACAATTATGCACCATCACATCGAAAATAAAATTCAAGTTCGTTAAGTAGGAAGTACGAGTAACACATGTGGAAAACTCGTTCAAACTCGCGAATTCAGGACAGTACCGCCTCGTTACGGACCCAAAATGCAAAAACTATGTATACGCATAGATGGGCTTCCGTAGAGTCAAAATATTCTAGTCTCCCTACATGGGTGGTCAATGAAAACTGCCCTTACAATGACCCGAAGGGGAAAACTCTACAACAAGCTCTGGACGTCATTCTGCGAACTCCAATGATGAATTCAGTGCAAGAGATGGAGTTGCAGCCGTTAGACTTTGGAACCGAAAGTAGGCCCTCAAAGTAGTTGTCGAAGGAGAGGGCTTGAATGGCCTTCTCAGTCATTGTGGTTGAGACGGACCGTGCCATGAATGGACGGATCATCATATGACATTTCCATAAAGGTGCATTACGAACCTAATCGTGTCACGCGGCAAGGGCACGTGGAACAAGACGAGACCTAAGCGACACGCAAAGGGTGGAGGACGAGTGACACAATGCAGTCTCAATCGCTGCACTCCTTTTGCCTTCATTCTGCCCAATCGACATAAATGGGGCTACATTTGAAATAGACTCTTGTCCATACATTTTTATGCAGAGTCTGACTCCTTGAAACATCAGCCTCGAGTATCCAAAGTGCTCCATAGTTGTTTCAAGATCAATTCAACCGTTACACTCCTCCCCCTTTGCTTCAAATGGTCCCCCTACGTCTTTTGTAGCGGGAGGGTCGGTTCGGCCCTCCCNGCACTCCTTTTGCCTTCATTCTGCCCAATCGGCATAAATGGGGCTACATTTGAAATAGACTCTTGTCCATACATTTTTATGCAGAGTCTGACTCCTTGAAACATCAGCCTCGAGTATCCAAAGTGCTCCATAGTTGTTTCAAGATCAATTCAACCGTTACACTCCTCCCCCTTTGCTTCAAATGGTCCCCCTACGTCTTTTGTAGCGGGAGGGTCGGTTCGGCCCTCCCTCCACGCTGAAGTGAGGGGTGGCTGCGCACCACCCCTCGCGTCAGCAAGGGCTGGCCAACGGCCAGCAGTTTGCTCGCCGCAGGCCAGCTGGCTGTCGGCTGGCTGGACGGCTGGCGGCCGGCCAAGTGACCGGCCGGCCACCAACCAGCCAGCCGCCAACCGCCGCTGCCCGATCGGCGGTTGAGGGGCCACGAGGGCCTCAAGGACGAGGCCTCGTGGCCTCGTACCCTCGCTCCCCCTTGCCCTCCTTGCAAGCGAGCAAGCGAGGACGAGGAGTAGGGGGATTGAGGGTGAGGACGAGGAGCGAGGGGTGTCGGCGCGAAATCGCCGATTGTGCCGCGTACGCGACGATTTCATATCAACGCGTCACAAATGAAACTCGAGTCCATTTAGGACGAACTATGAGTTTTGAAACCGGAAAACTCGTGCGAATGCATGAGTTCAAGGTAAAATCCCCCGATTTGGGTCCCAAAACCAGGGTTAAGGTTAAAAACGGAAATGGGCCTCCGGAGACTCGAATTATTCGAGTTTTCCTGCTTTGGGTCGTTGATGATGATTGTCCCTCAGTCCTATGAAGGGGGTAAAGCCCTGACGCGGACTGAGAACGCCATTATGCGAACTCCGACGACGACTTCAGAGCAAGAGCTGGAGACTCAACTCGTTACATCTTTGCTCATGGAGGTTTTTTCATGGCGTACGTCACGATGCAAACCATGCAAGGAAAAAGCACCTAGGAGCACATCTTTTTAGTACTTGTCATTTGGTACAACACATAGTGTTCATGCATAATCACTTGGCTCTCACCAAGTCGTGGAACGTTCCACCATTGTCAATTCTTCACCAGTGCTGGTGTCTGCATCGGAGACGCATCACTTGTGTGTACCAGCTTCATGGTCGACGTTTTTTGGGATACAATTGTCAGCAATATCTTGCTAGTTGGGACGAGGATGCATAAAAGAATTCACATGTTTGTTGCACGTTTTGTGTATTATGATTTCAATAATCTACTCTGGTGACGCCTTACCCCTTTTGCGTCGAGCGTCCTTGTAAAACCTTCTAGATCCACACAACACTTTTGCATGTCATTCTGACATGATCCCTTCCAAGGAGTTGTTGCCAGGGTGGTACATCCCGATAACATTGTCATTCTTTGCAATGCAGGAGTTGAACATGAGTCCTCCAGGCCTCGTTCTCGTAGACCTAGGTTTAGGAGACTTCTTTCAGCTGATGTGGGTTGGTTGGCTGAACTCAACCAAGCTCTACGAAGCCTATGCAACTCGCATGTGAGCTTCTCCTTAGCTTTGGGAGGCACCAAGGCCATAAGACCTGGTTATGGAGCACACTTGTTCTCCTTCCAAAAGATTGCATTCATCATTGAAGAAGACAGCATTGGTCATGTGGCATGCGCAATTTTCGCCAAAGTCCGTCATTGGACACGTCAATGCTGCGACCTAGGTGATCTTGGTAAAAACCAGCATCCCCTCATTTGTGTCTAAAAAGGGCATGGCAGGCTGCCACCACATCCCTGCAAAAAGCATGTTGCTTTTACTGGATTAGTTCAGGTAACTAATGTTAACATCTGAGATCTCATCCACAGACAAAGTTTTCATAACATTGTTTGATGAAACAGGTGAACCATAATCGCAATCCATTTGTCATAAGTTGGAAGAGAACCTTTCGGGTGTCCATTCCATACAGTTGTGGTGAAACACTTGTGAGTCACATCCATTTATCCCATGAATGAATCAGCCCGCTCTTGAAGTTTTCTCCTACCAGGTTACTCCATAAGAATGGTTCCATTGTGGAAATCTGCGGTAGCTCTTCTACTTGACAATCCCTTTTTAGATTTTGCACTTTCCAACCAAAGATGGGAGACATATGTCCTTTTGTGAAGAAGGTCCCGTAGGTAAATGATTGTCAAGAGTACGTCATAGGGCGTGTTTGCCAACTCACAACAAGTCTTGTTGCTTCCATCTCTTGTCTATGGCAGAAATTTCAGTACTTCCAATCAATAGGGTAGTTTTATGGATAGAAATGCTGATACTGCCCTGTTTCATGAACCATGACCCTCGCTCTCCCCTTGTTCAAAAGAAAACAACCCATCCGTCCCTGCATAGAAAAAGAACGAGCCTGATTTGCCCATGTCTGCAAACATTTGGCCCCACCCGCCCACCACTTCTTGTCAAGCTCAAGTAGCGACACGTTGTTGCTTGAGCATGGCAAAATGGGTATGTAGGAGGGTTCCGATCGAGGAGGGGGACACCCCAACTTCGATGACGAAAGTGCAGGCCGATGTCCGTTGGTCGGAACTTCTGTATCAAGCACCCCCTTCCAACCCCTCCTCCCTCGTAGTCCTCCTCCCAAGCATGCGTCGGATTGAGGCCCCTTACAATCAACAGCTGTTGTAGAATGGGTGACCGGTGGATTGTGTGTTACATCCCAGACGTATACGAGTCCCTAAACTCCCCGATTGGAAATTATGGTCCTTACATTCATGGCCCACCGCGCGTTAACCTGAGGATTTTACGCCATTTGGCCAAGGGCATTTTGGCCACCTGCCCTGACCTCCGGTGTTTCACTTCCAAACTTTCAACAAACCTATCACAAACTGTATTGGTGTTTTGATAAAATTTGATGAACTTCTCTATGGAGTTACACTTTTATACAACCAGATACCCCCTGACTTCTTTGCGGAGTTTCTCGAAGTGACCATTTACAATGTGACTTCGGACGGTGCTCGGCTTAAGCACCAAAGACCCAACGTATGCCTTATTTTGATTATTGTCATTGTATACAAGCGCTCAACATGTTTGGTACTTATCATCGAAGCAAAATTGCTGTTAAACACAAATCATCCACTTGTCCCAATTCCTCAAGTCGTCCTCTGCTCCGGATCTCATCCTTGTGAACCATCCACGTTCTGCTCGGTGTAATTCTTGGTATCACAACACAATGACGCTTGATTGGCAACCGACGCATCAAGTACATGTGAGCATTCTCGCACAAGTGTTTAGTGCATGTCCACCATTCAGAAGTTTACAGACCTCACAACAGTAGCTATAATTGGAGCAAGCGTACCCCACGGCAAGCAGCAAGAACCAGCAAAGACTCTGGCAATGGAGGATTTGCAGTATGCAATTAACGATACTCTCCAGAAAAACGAGGCAGCAACAAATTTCACGACGAATGACATGAAACCAATAACCCCGACGGCCAACCAGGTGATGGACCCCTAAGGCTTGGTGAAACCTTTGCTCCCACTATTGCTGGCCGGGTTGATACCTTACATGATGGGAGGTGCCGACCGACAGGCTTGCATCAACGAAGACTTGTATTAGACACTATGTGGACTCGAAAGCCTCAACATCCATTTACTCCAACAACTCAATGCGAGGATAGAGGAGCTACAAAGTTCATGTGCATGGGAATGATTATTCACTGAGAGAAATCTTCAGCTCTCGATTGAATTTTAATTTTGACCGGCGCTCCGTAAGTCATTCAATCATGCACAATTCAAAGAACCGTCGGTCAGGATATGGCTGACAAGTTTTGAGGTGCACTTTACCGCTCTTGGGATCGACATCAATAGAAATGAAATTTGACCTCGCGGCCTTGCTTTTTCATGGCACAACTCCGAGTTGGCTGTTCAATTTGAATTCCATCTAACGGCAGTAAGAGACTGGCAGAGCTAGATCAATGGCTCATGTGACCCCACTCACATCGTCGACCACAGGCACTCTACCTCCACTAAAGAACTGGACGGACTTTGCGTGCGCCATTCTCGCATTCTTTGGAAAAAAGAACAAGAAGTCAGACGTATGGCAATGCTCCATAGCCTACATTAATAGTCCAACGGGGCAAAGCACACTTGGCATTTCTATGAAATCACCACCGACAGTGACCTTGCCTCCAACAAACTTTATTTTTGGTGAGCAAACATCATGTTTTACATCCAAGACGACATTCCATAAATGATTGCAGTAGCCAATCACATCCAAAACGTCGACTACAACAATCGAATCCAGGAATCCAACTGCTGGCGACCTTAAGGCCACAATGTCTATGTTGGTGGAGGGACGTCACAGTCGGTAGTAACCGCATCTCTGATAAAGATTGACACCGTCGATCAACGCAATCAGAGACTGTGTTTGACTTGCGGGAAGCTGGGGCATATCTTGTACGACCGTCAGGAAATACAACAAGAACCACAATAGGGGGGGGGGGGGGATGCCACAAAGAAAAAGTGAGGATTCTAGAAACAACAAAGTGCAGGAGTAGAGAGCAGAAATCCAGTCCTGTTGGAAAAATCTATGCTGAACGATCGCCCATCTAAGCAGCTCGCATTGCCACAGATGAGGGTTCTTGAGAGTACAAAGCTGGACAAGGAGTAGGAGGATGACTAGCCGGCGATTTTGCCAAGAGTACAATCAAGAAGTTGTAAATGTCAGAGAATAGTACCGCCATTACTGGATGGAGGAGATTTTGATAGCATTATGAGAAACGATATAGCTCAGAAGCTGGGTTTGCATGCTGAATGAGGGATGTATGAAGGAAAAACTGCCGGCGGATGACTGCAAATCCGTCGAATCCGTGAACCTCTCCGACTGCAAATCGGAGATGTGTACAATGTAATGGTTTGAAGAGCTTGCCCAATGAACGGCCACAAAATCATTCTTGGGTGCTATTTCTTGTATCAAAAGAATTCAGAGGTAGACTGGAGCAATGGATCCATTTGGGTCAGGATTAATCGTAGAAAACAACACCTACTTTCGATCGAGCGACCCATGAAGCGCGGCGTTTAAGGGAAGCAACTGATGTGAACATAGTAAGGTAATTTGCACCAATCATGAACTTCCAGTTGACATCGCTCGACGTGGCGAAGAGATGTCTGTGACGTGAAGCACATGCATGGCTAGTCCACACGGAGACAGGGGAAGTGGAAGCAATATCAGGAGTAGAAGAAACTACATGAGCCTGGACACCTAAAACGTTCGTAGCTGTTCCGGAGGAGTTTGTACTACTCGTTGAAGAGTTCAAAAGGTTTTTCCTGAAGAGCTGCCCGAAGAGTTACCTCCACAACTAAGCGTCAACCACCAGATAGACGTAAAGCCAGGCAACAGACTGAAAGTGATGGGGATGTAACGGATAATCGACCACTAGCTGACCAAACCAAAAAAGAAGCTGGACGAGATGCTTGGTATGGGGTTCATCAGGCCATCCACGTCATCCTACGCAACACTTGTATTTCTTGTGAAAATGAAAACCTGAGTGATGCTGACGTACATAGAATGTCAAGCATTGAACGAAAACACCGTCAAGAACTGCAACCCTCTTCCACGACCAAACAAATCTTTTGACAAACTCTATGAGGCAAGAGTTTTCAGCAAAATTGACCTACGCAACGGCTATTATCTGATCCACGTATCAAATTAAGAAACGGGCGCAAATAAAGTTGTGCCCATCGTTGGGTCGATAGATTAGCGGTGTCCATAGAAAAATACGTAAAGAAGGTGATGTCCATAGTTGAAAACGATATGTCTGCTATGTCCATAGTAAAAAACAAAATGACAGCGTTGCCCATGTTTTCCATTGTGCAAGCACAAAAGGAATAACATGACAACTGTATCCACTATTTGCTCAAAGTATTCAGTCGTGAATGACTTGCATGTCGTAAACAAAGGTTGCATGTTGATAGGCTGTCTTGACAGCCTGTGGTTCATTTCGTCGTTTACCGTTGTGCGACGTGGAGTTTGTTGAAGCTAGAGCCATGCATGTAAACCGTTTTTGTCGCACTGGTGGCGATGTTTGCGCATTGCACAGAAGAGGACAGACCAATCGCCAATGAAAGGTGGCAAAGTGGACGCGACCAGCGACAATGGCCACGGTGGAATTTGCTGTGCGCACCATTAATGTACGTCGGTGGCATGTGTCGATGTCCCCTTAGGGTCGCGTGAATGTTGCGAGCAAGATTGCCATGTGGCCGAGAGATAATTTGTGTAGAACATGTTTTTGTCATGGTAAACTGTTATGTTGTCTTGCAAACCTTTCGGGGGTTTGAGATACGGTTTATGGGCATAACTTTCGTATTTTCATAGTGTTTTATGGGTACTTTGTGTGTTTTCTACATGGTATCATTATGGGCACTCGAGTATTAATTCCGTGAGACATATGGGCATGGTTGTTTTAATATCTAATTTTATGTTGTTGTACTTTGTTTGAATATGACTGTCAGAGTGCATTGGAAGTGTTCTTTTCCACATAACCTCCATCACATTGTACACATGTTATGAATACATGATCATGAATGTAATTTTTTGGGGCATGTATGAATTATTATGGTATGAGAATTGGATACAATTCCTATTCATTGCATGGGTATGGGATTTCATCATTTCTATGGACATAACTGTCATGTTAACAAAGAACTACATCTCTCCAGACAGCCACGAAGAAGCACTACAACTCAAACCACTCTGCATCTAACCACTTTGGATCTAGGACACTACAGAACCAGAGCCACTGGCACACCTCACATCCACATCCCTGCTATCCCTGACAGGGAAATGCATCATAGAAAATGTCTTCCCTGTGCACGTTGTATGATTCTGCTTCACTTGTAGAGCCATCCATTGGACATTCATCATCGTATGCCACGGTACACTAGCATATCCCCACATATCTTGGAGTCTTTGGCTGCCACAAGTACAAATAAAGTTTCTGACACACCGATGTTACACCCACCCCCGACATGAAGACCACCGACAAGTCAAGTGGATTACATGAAGTCATTTTTGAACTTCCTTGTCCAAGTGCTTAGACTAAACAGAGAGTTGATCAAAAGAGGATGAAATGAGCTTGTCAGTACTCCTTTTGTAGACCTTTTTTTTATTTTGGTTGTTAATGATTTTCAACACACATAGAGATTGGATAACATTGAACACATGAGAATGATTGAGAAATTGAACCCTCATAGAAACGGAGTTTTACAACACTAACAACCTAACTACACACACAAGGGAAACTAGTCTAATGGAAGAGTGCAACTTGGGCCTCTTGTAATCTGGAATGCACCTCCTCCATAGGATTTGTTTTTGAGAGATCTCTGCAAAGCACACACATCGAAACAAACAAGAGGGGGAAACACGAGTTAGGACCATGCTTTAGAATCATGCCTTACCATGATGAAATAGCTGATGGAATACAAAATAAGACACTGGAAGATGAGCAACTGAGGCAAAATCACCACATCCTCAATGAACAGTTGATTTTGTTGACCTCCTCACGGAAAAAAATCCATTCCTTCTCACGCTACTCTGCATCATGGTGGTCGACCCTTTCATCCTCATTGGAGACGGAGATGGGTTGGACTACCTCATCAGGGTGGTCGACCCCTTTATCCTACTCCTCCTCCCCATCCTCCTCCTCCTCAGATTCTGACTCTGCATGGCCCCTCTGAACCTCCACCACCACCTCCTCCTCCTCATCCTCCTCATCGGAATTCACCTCCTCCTCAGTAAGGGGGGCATCCTCCGCCTCATCCTCGAAGTACCTCATGGTCTCCATGTTTGACCTATAGGATCCCTCATGCAGCGCTTTGCCTCAAGCTGTGGAACACGTGCAACTGCTATTGGCTCAGGACTTGGTGCCTCCATGTTAGGGCATAGACGACGCACATGGCCTTGCTTCCCACAATGGCCATGGATACATCGCTTCTTGAGCTTTGCGTACTTGTCCAGGCTCACTGTGGCTGGACGTCCGCGACCACGATGTGGGCCGGGCTGGAGCCACTTTGGTTCAGCCGGCTTCATAAGCTTTACTTTGGGCAGGGAGAATGGGGCGTTATACGTGCGTTTGTAGATGATGTTGAGGTAGCCAAAGTCCACATACATCACGGGATTGAGGGTATTCTCCAGTAGGAGGCTGCATGCATGCAGGCATGACACCCCATACTCACACCACCTTCCGTATGAGCACTCCTTTGTACTGATTTTCACGTTGTGTGGAGTGCTATTTGTTCGCACTACTATTCTTCTTGTCCAAGGCCCGATATCGTCCCCATCCAACTCCAAGCTGTACTCCCGGTTGCGGTCACAGTTATTCCGCACCTTCAGGTACCGAGCCGGCGCAACGTTGCCCTTTGCGTCATGTGACATCTTGTAAATGATGTTCTAGAGCCTCTCCATGAAGACGTGGAGGTTCCCAAAGCAGAAGTACACGTGCATTTTCTGGAGCTCCACGAGCTTACCATTCAGTGACTCCATGGCGTTGCTAGTTGTGTCCTCCATGAGGTATAGGGTAGTAAAGCCTACTCCAGCATTCTTTGGGGATGCCTGGCTGCCTATTACCTCCCATCAGGTAGTCCACGGCCCTTGGAGCCGACCGGCGCATCTTGGACAGGACCCCATCCGAGTCCTTCTGTGTTATCATGTGGGCTAGGTTCCAGAACAGTGTGCCCGATGAAGTGTGCCACCTGGACTACACGTTCCTCATTAGGTGCCAGGTGCAGTAGGTGTGCATTACACCGGGCAGTTTGGCCTCCACCATGTTTGCCAAGCCCTTTTCACGGTCAGATATGACCATGGTTCCAGCCTGTGCCGCAATTGGACATGCTGCTGCTAGAAGCTCACAAAACCACGTCCAGTTCCGCTTGTCCTCTCCGGACAGCAAAGCGTAAGTCGTAGGCATAACGTTGTTGTTTGCGTAGAAAAACTGCATGATGAGTAGCACTTGCTTTGCGCCCATTCTTGAGGCAGGTCCCATCCATCATGAGCACACGCCGAGTGTGCTCAAAACCTTTGTAACAGGCACCTGGTGCAACAAACACTCGGTCAAAGACGCCAGTGTCAAGGTCGTTCTTGGCCGTTGCAATTGCCGGTGGGTCCAACTTCATGAGCTACATGAAAGAGCACGTGTCAGAATTAGTTGGGGTGTGGAAAATAAAATAGGCACAGTGAAAGACCATAAAAACATGAAAAAAAAAACAATGAAATGTATCTCATCTACATATCTAGGGAACATGCTCCACGAGTCGTCCTTCTTACTATACATCTTCTCCAGGCAAGTCTTCTTGGCGCGGTACATTGTGGTATACAACACTTTCTCCCCGACCTTTGTGATGATTGCCTGCATCGTCTTTCGTGTTTCCAACGGGTCCTTTTGTGAGGGTGCTTTAAATGTGCCGTGTAATCCATCTCGTGGAGGGTGCTGGGTTACCCCGGCTAACACCGAGGTTACAGAGGTGGATGTCTGAGAGCAGGGTGATGTTGAAAGAATAGGACTTTTCGCTGAACAATGCACGAATGATCCATAGGCATTTCTCGGCGACGAACTCCTCACAGCGTACCACAAAGTGCGTGCAGTCGCTCTCCAGCCATCTCAGCGACATGTAGTTGTCAACCGCGTACTCTTCTACAATAGCTTTGCACGCGACCATGGTCTCAAAGGATGAGCCAATGTGGAATTCAACCGCAGCTTTCCGCTTCTTCGAGGCTGTAGATTCTGGGATCGGCTTGGCAATGTTGGGATGGGAAGCCTTTGCCTTGGCGTCGGCTGCCTTGGCCTCATCGTTGGACCCGACGGGCGGGCCCTTGCTTGAATGCACTCGACTGCCTAGACGCAACATATTGAGGGGAGCCTCTGCAGCAGAGCGTGGAACATTGTCGACTGTAGTGCGTTGAGCATCGGCGTCTGTGTGAGGACGAGACTGGCGCGTCAAGCACGATTCATTGGTCACCTCATCGTTGCTCTCGTTGGGTGCAAACCAGGATGATGTAACAGCTCCACGAGCTATCTGTTGCATGTCACTCGCCATTGGGAGAAAACTTGGACATCTCGTGCAGGAAAATGGCACTAAGTATCTTGGATACCCCCATTTTTTCCATCATGGGTGTGCAATCACGGCCTCTTGAAGGGGTGCAAGATCATTGACGGTTAGCAACACCACAATGGCCAACAGGGCCAGAACTGCCCACGACACACATACCTTGCTTTCGAAAACATATTATTCCATCGTAGGTATGAGAGCAGCTGAGGGACTCGCATGGTAGCCGTGCATCATGGGAGGTACATTGCGACTCAAGAAACCGGCACTATTTGCAACAATACAGGCTGTCAAACCATAAAAGAATCCGCGCAAAGACAAGGACGCGTTCTAGGCAAACCAATCTATGAGCCGGTAAGCCTCTAGGATCCTTCAATCAAATCAGTTGGGTGATGCAATCAGCCATATGGTGTGCAACGCGTAGCTACGAGCCGAAGTCCTTGCATCAGATGTCATACCCCCCTGAAAATGGCATCAGAACCCTATTGAACCAAGAGAATTGCATTCCATGTTATGCGTCCGTTGGCCGACAATCAACTACCAATTCGTCTCATCACCAATGTTTAAATCCATTTCAAATCTGTTAAAAACATGAAATACATGTCAGCCATGCCCATGACGGACACTAACTGAGGGCACAACTTTCATTTTGTCTTTTACCATGGGCACCACAATCATTTCGTTTTCGACTATGGACATCGCTGACATATTGTTTTTGACTATGGACACAACCGTATTTTCGTTTTCAACTATGGACACCGCTGGTCTATCGACCCAAGCAATTGGTATATTACAACACCGTCCTTAAGAAGTATAAAAGACAATGTTATGTACTAGATATGGGCACTTTGAGTTCACGGTTATGCCATTTCACCTCACAAATGCCCACGCAACATTTTTGGCGACAATGAACAAAAACTTTCTGTTGTATCTTGACGACTTTGTCATCGTGTGCCCCGACAACATCTTGGTATACAACTGCATCACAGAGGAGCAGAATGGAAATCTCACAGACATTCTTGAGATTTTACAAGGAAAGAAAGTCTACTATAAACTCTCAAAATGCGACTTTGTCGTCGATCCATTGACTTTCTGGGCCACATCATTGGCACCGGACAGATCACCATGGACTCAAAGAAGGTGGAGGCAGTTGCTGATTGACTGACGCTAACTAATATTTGGGACAACCAAGTGTTTTTGGGACTCTTTAACTACTACCGTCAATTCGTAAAAGACTACGTCCATGTGTCAACGCCTCTTTCTGATCTACTTGGGTTGCAACAATCATGGTAGGCCATACAACGCAAGGGAATCCATGTGACTTTGGGGCACATGTGGTGGCTGAATAGTGAATCCGTAGTCCATTGTAAGAGTACTCAGGAAAAGGAAGTCACGAAAAGAATTTCTGACATTTTACAGCTGTTCAAGGGAATGAAGATATTCATATAAGTACAAGAGGAATTTGGGATTCAGGCAGACAGTGAAAGCACCGACTTTGGTCTGGATTGGCGCACGTGCATTAGCCCATGCAAAATTGAATTTTGAAGATTTCTTGGCATGAGTTCCAAATTATGACTCTATGCAATCGAGAGAGAGAACATATGACCAAGTACACCAACAGGTTCCAATGAGAGTGCATAGGGTAGGAAGGCACATCATAAGTGTGATCTTCAATATGTATTAGGTGAGTCTTGTCGTACTTTTTTTCCAACCCAATGAAACAAGCCATAATGGGTTATATCTGTGCGGATAGTGTGACATTCTGTGGTGAAGATAACGTCATGATTGGGATACCATATACTCAGGCAAGGAGCAATATGCAACGGGTTTAATGGTGCATATGAAGAAGGGGGACAATAGGACAATGATGTCAGAACTCAAAGTGAATGGCGGTGGGCTTGGTGCTACATCCAATGAAAGAGTGACACAAGAATGGTGGACAGAGAGATGGAGAAGCAGGAGTGGTGCACAACTCACCAAAGAGCAGAATAATGCACAAGAAGTCCAACATTGTAAAATGCAAGCTTGAACTTACCACTGGAGAGGGCTTCTGTGAGAAAATCTGCACGCTACTGCTGCGTTTCAACACCCATGATACAAACATCACCATCTGATGTTTTATGCTAAAGTACAAGATGATGCTCAATATTGACGTGCTTTGTGCGTATGTAACACATTCCATCATGCTCTGGGATACAGTTCGTGCTCTCATTGTCACATCAGATTGTGGTGAAGTGGATGGGTTGGTGCACTTGCTGCATGAGACGACACAGCCAGAGATTCCAAAAAAGTTGAGCCTCTAACACAAGATACTCATCCTCAGTCAAGCTCCACGCTACAGAATCCTGATTGCCACTCTTCCAAAAGACAACTGCGCCTCCAAAGAGGAAGATTTAGTCGCACTGGCTACACGCATCGCAATCGCGGGCCCAATCACTTTCAGTGTATCTGTCACCAACCTCATACGAATGTGTGTGAAAGCACAAGCCCAGGCGTGGGATAGACACAACACACCGAATAGCGGAACGTGTAGCCTTTAGATGGAGATGACACGGATGTTATAAGAACTGTGAAAAGAAGTCCACAACAAAGCCAGCATCTGCGTGCGTCATGGTCCCAAGGAACATAATAAAGGCAATGACTTGGAGATACGTCGTGACATTGACTAGCTCCCCAAGACAAGCTCAGTCCGTAGATGTGAGAAGCCTCTACCTGGCGGGCATCATATTCATGGATGCAGAGGGGAATGTGGCCAATACTTCAACAAAATGCTGTCCTAGTGTCCTGACGTATCCAGCCTGATGTATGTGCAGCATACCACGCTCGATCTCCATACCTAAAGAGATGCAAGATGGACCAAGATCCTTCATTTTGTACACAGACTGGAGGAGTTCCTTCATAATCTAGATGGCCTGAGGGTCAGGAGATAGGACAAAGAGATTGTCCATATAGACCACAACAAAGGGTTCAGAGGGAGCACTCATGTACAGGGATCGATTGACTTGACTGCGATGATACCCTCCTTGCTCCAAGGTAGCAGAGATCTTGAGGTTCCACAAATGGGGAGATAGCTTCAGGCTATACAAGGCCTTTTGAAGGCGTCAGATGCGGTCCATGCCATCCTCAAACCAAGGAGGCTGCAAGCGATAGATCTCTTCCTCAAGCTCCCCGTGTACAATATCATTGTTAATGTCCACCTGGAGAAGCTCCCAGTTAGGCTGAGACACACTCATTAAGGCCTTTGCAGTGGTGTACTTTCTAACAGGCTCAAAAGTGGCATCAAAGTCCACACCAAGAGTTTAGGAGAATCCTTTGGATATAAGGAGAACCTTGTACCACTCCACTCAGCCATCGGGCCTCTCTTTCGTCAAAGTACCCAATGAACTATTTTGGCTTTATGATCAGGCGGGAGCTTCACCTTCTCATGGATCCCATGATCCTCCATGGTAGGTAGCTCCTCTCACATAGCATGTTACTAGATTGCTGCATCCACAACAGAGCAAGCTTGTTGCATAGTGTCTGGTTCGGGCACCGTGTCCTGGTGCCATTCGCAACGAGTACGGTGGCAACAAGGGAACGTAAAGGCCGACTAGACTCAGAAGACATGACAGCACGGTGGACCTCATCAGTGATGAGGGAATATCCTAGTGTGGGTTTAGGCTGCACCACAGCCACCGCCAGGTCAAGAGCGTTAAGACCTGAGTCAGGAGTGGGCTGAGTGGGGCCAACGACATCACGTTAGACTTAATGGGTAGTCCGCACGGGCCCATAGGGACCAGCCGAAGCAGTGCGACTGGCAGGCAGCGCATAGTGAGGCGCGGACCACAAGGGCCTGAGGTGACCGCCAGGCACACAGATGAATGCCGAGGAGACAGGAAGCTTCAAGGGTATGACCAGGCTGGCTACAGATGGGACCATAACAGCCAATGCAGGCGACGGTGCTGGGATCGATGGTGATGCATCAGGCAGTGACTCTGCTAAGGACGCAGATGGGATAGGAACCGATGTGGGCGATGAAGCAGATGCAATAGGATACGATGTAGGAAGTGACTCGGATGAGACAGGATACGGTGCAGGCCACAACATAGATGCAATAAGAGATGATTCAGGGCATGACACGTATGTGACAAGAGACAATGCAGGAAATGACATCGATACAAGAGGAGAAAAAACAGGCAACAACAAGGATGCAACAGGAGATGGCGTAGGAAATGACGCATGTGCAATGGGAGACGACACATGTGACAACACAGATGTACCAAGAGTTGAAATAGGCGAGATTATGAATGCGACATGAGTTGACATAGGCTTCAACACAGATTTGATAGAAGTGCAATCATGATTGAAGGGCACCCTACAAACACCACCTCCCTTGGAACGGGAGACTAGCATGAGCAATGAGATAGATGGGATGTCATGAGAGGAACTGCTCTCATAGAAGAGTTCATTGTGAAACCCAGTAACCCGACCACGCTCATGGTCCCAGAATCTCCAAGCCGAAGACGAGGAAGAGACACCTAAGAATGGATGGAGACAACAGTGGGAAAAAAGCCTACCATCACGTTGGTCTGGAGGGAGCCAAACAAAGGCAATGATACCCCACACTCAAGGAAGATAGAGGTCGGCACGAAGACCAAACCTTCTATCAAATAGTGTGATATGACAAGGCATCAGACCGTGGGGAACATGGTTCTGAACCCACTTCATGTATGACATAGCCGCAAACACAAACAGCAGGAGGAGGCCGGACTCAATAAGGAGTGTACAAATACCATCAACAAGAATGCGGTTCCAATGTTCTGACACTTTGTTCTGCTGTGATATGCAGAGTAGAAAGCTCTACATGCAATCCTTGGGATAGGAGGTAATGGGTAGTGACCCCCAAGAACTCCCCCCGCGATTGGAGAAAAAAGCTAAAAGTATGTGCTGACAAGTGTGCATTGCCTAGACGAGCCAAGACTCAATCGTGGGCCTAACATTGCTCTTTCTTTTAAGAATGAGCAAAGATCCAACAAAAGTGAGAGAACTCATCCATGACATCCACGTCAACGAGGACAAGTTGATGAAACGTGTGAGATTTAGACAATGAAAAGGAGGGGCGATGCAGCTTGCCTTGTGCATTATCAAGGAAATTACTAGTGCACGGTGTAGGGAATGTGTCTGGATCAAGAATGACAACAAGCTGATGACAAAGCGTGCTATGAATGGCGGCAGTGTGCACTTGAAAGTGGCGGTAATGGAGCAAGTGGGTGTGCTCAGGCGAAAGAGAAGGAGCAATGTGCACATGTACTGCGACAGTTGAGGCGGATGATAATGCAAACAAGGGCACGGGATGTAACTTGTCACAACGCAGACCACGAAGGACAGGATGGCCGGATGACTGCAGCGACACAGTGCAGAAGCCACAAGAGGAAACAAATTCTAAGCCCTGATCATCGAGGGCAGTGATAGACAGCAACCTGACCTCATGTGCAGGTACAAAAAGGGCGTCAGCAAGATGAAAGCACCCGATGGAGCAATAAAACGCAAAACTCCAACACCCCAGACTGGCAACACCTGGCCAGATCTAGTACAAAAAAAGCATACATCACCAACAGGCCCCAACCTGACAAACACGACACGGGACGACGTCACGAGATAGGGTGATAGATGGATTTGAATTTGATGATCCACAAACAACTGAACACATGAGATGGGGCAGTCACATGACACTGGGGGACAATAAAAGCAAGTTGAGGAGAGCGCTCAACATGTCCAGGATTCACATCACGGAGATGCAACACGGTGAATGAGTGCCAATGCTCAATCCAATCGACATGTGAAAATTCCCCACCACACAACGTGCTCCAAAGGAATCCATCCAAAAAATTATAGTCACCCCCAAACTCTTCAGCCAAACTCACACCAGAGGGGACGTCAAGAGGTCAAGACTAGAGAGGAATAGCTGAAGCTCAAGTAGAGGCACCCAAAGCAGGCAATGAAACGACTAGAGATCCAGAGTGCTGAGTAGAGGGAGAGCACAGATAGAGAGATGGAGAAGAGGTGGATGGATCTGGCGATGGGAGCCATGCAAGAGGGGTGTAAGAAGGAGAAGGTGGCCTGTAGAAAGTTGGGTGGTATGGCGTGGGCTGCCAATTCGAGTGAGGAATTGCGGCTGCCGGTGAGGTCACTGCCAATGTCCAGCCACGAGCTGGAAGACACGATATCATGGTGATTTCCCATAGCATGAGGCCAGACTCCCACATACACTGGCTGCAACCCAACCGAATTAGCAAGGTATCCCAAGGCACTAAGAGAAATCTAGGTGCCTGGATCTCGACCAAAAGGGAATAGCGGTATCTGCATAAACACCTGTGAATGGCCTCTCGAAGCACCGGGAGAGAAACTCAAAAGCTCAAATATCGACCAACAAGTGAGTGGAAATAAGGTGAAAACAAAACCCAAAAAAAAAGGATTGAATTCCTAAAGTGTATCATCCCACCACAAGGAAGGTCCCCAAGATCTGGAGTTGGGTTGAACCGGAAAGTCCAAAAGTCGCCCCCCCCAGCTCCTTTTGTTTTTTCTTCTTCATCCAGGGGTTGAGTATGAATGTCGCTCTCGGCGTCGACCAAAGGGCTCTTCCATCAACGGGCTTGTTGCATAATGATGAAATCGTCAAACAACGCGCCCGTCACCAAGCACATTGGTCTAGAAACAACAAAGCAGCCAGAAAGTTGCGACACAACTTGCTGAATGCTGGGATGAGGTTTTTGGTGCCTTCAATTTGAGCGTGACTTATGATTTTTTCTGTTGTTGTTTATGCTGCTGCAAGCTTCTTGTTTTGTTGTGAGCTTCTAATGATGCTGCTGTAAGCTTCTACTGATCTTGTAAGCTACTGCGAGCTACTGATTTTGTTACTGCTCCAAGTTGATGTTGCTATGAGCTACTACTACTAATGTCATTGCTGCTGCTGCAATGAGCCGCCAACATTTTTTCTTTGAGATGCTGCTACTGCCACTAGAAGTCACAAACATCGTAGCTGCTGCTATGTGCTATTATGATGATTGATGCATCTGTGTGCAGTAGTAACAGCTGCTGTTTCTGTTGTTGAGGCTACAGCTGGCAGCCGTGAGCTTTTAGTAGCACCTGTTGCTACTAAAAAAACAACCAAATGCAGTAGCCAAGGGTACCACATTTGCTGCAGCTAGGAAGAGATCCACCGGTGTTGCTGCTCTTAAATGCACAAAGATGTACTTGCAGTTGCTATGTCTACCAACTCCATGGCCCGCCCCTGCTGGTATTGCTACTGTTGTGGCAGCTTGGAACACCTTCGTCATTCCCACAGATGTGATGGGAGTTGTTAAGGCTGCACATAAAATCCAGTTCGCAAATCTGAAGCTGGATTTGGATTTGCGAGTCCAAATCCACCACTGAATCTGGATTCGTGAATCTGAATCCAAGATTCACAAATCCTTGTGGATTCATGAATCTTGGCGAATCCTTTGGTGTGGTCTCAGTCCTGATTGTAGCCAAGATAATGCACGGCTGCTCAACTAAATGCCGGATGCCATCTGGTGCAACTCCCTTCTTTGCATAAGAGGTGTGGCAGTGCCCCGATGCCGTGGGCCCATGGGTGGTGGCCCGCCAGGCCCGTGGCCAAGCCATTCAGGTCTGACACCTGATTTTCTCGACGCCAAGCATAGATGACCTGGATTGTCCCATGGACGCAAGTCAGGTCTTCACACCCCCGGAAAAGATACTGCAAGATCCTGCGCACTGAATCGCCACTCGCTCATGGAAAACGTGCGAGCGAGTGACGAATTCCTGGTCGGCGATTTCATGCATATGTCAGGCCGTTGACCTGGCACATGCACGATTCCTGCAAGCTAGCGACCGCCAGCTTCCGGGGTTTCAAAACTTCGGAAGTTGAATTCATAAGCGTCATTGCTCAACTGTCGGATGTGACCAGGACCAGCTCCATTTTTTCCTCCCCACCACCCTCCCCCTCCTGCCTCTCCCTAGCCCTCTGATTCTTCCAGGATCCGTTGATGGATTCCTGAATCCCTGAATGAGACCCGACCCCAGATCCGGATTCGTGAATCCGGATCCGGATTCGGGATTTGTGACACAGATTCACGAATCCAAGGATTCGTGTGCAGCCTTAGGAGTTGTCCCTGTCTATTTCTATAGCTTACTCTGTCCATGCTGGTGCAGACTCACCTAGTGCTGGAGCACCAATGGGTGGTGGACCCCCACAAGAAGCTTCTAAACAGCCGCCACGGAGTACTGGGTGGTTACTTGGACAATCTACAGTCCTTCAGTAGTGTGTAGAGTTTTCTCTGTAGACTGGATTTTGAGCCTGATTTGCATGTTTTGCATTGTTTGTCCACAAATCGATGCCTGAATTATGCATGTGACCAGTTGTTATGTCCAACTAAAAAATATGCATCTCTAGCTTCAGAAAATGTTGTGTTGGGATGCATGTGCGCAGAGTTACGGCCAAACCAATAGTTTTGGACAAGTTTTTAAGACAAAATCACACTGTTGTGCGCATTGCCCACAGTGCGCCGCGGCAGGTATCTATGCTGTGTGCTTGTCAGTTGTTGTTTCTATGTGCACAACTAAGCTTTTGGTACTAACGAGAATTTGCACATCTCCGTAGCCAAACCCTTGTTGTTCCTTGCACCTGCTTGCTTGCTAGTGTATCAGCTGACTGGACAGTGTTGCCATGTCAGCGGCAGCAAGGCAAGGAAGGTTCCTTGCAGCTTCTTATGATATCAAAGTAGTAAGGTATCCTTTGCTGAGCTGTGCAGCAGAGACGCAGTAGTGGCAGTAGCGGTGAGAGCCACAACTATAGCGATGATCCTGGGACGACCCACCAAGCCACGGTGACCCACCGTAGCAGATTGTAGCTGGAAATACACCCTTTTGACGAAATTTACAACTGCATCACCATGCCACAACCATAGATGAAGCAAGGGTTACCCGACCCTCTCCAGTAGCAGTTGGGACGTGTGATGATGCTAAGCGGTCTGTGAAACTTTGCGGAAGCCTGATTCAAGTCAACCACCCGTCCTGGATGTTTGAGAGCGGGATGACCCCAATTGAGCACCGTTTTTGCCTTGTAAGGGCTCGTTAGAAACTCCTGTTCCATTTCATGCCCTGTAAGGTATAGATAATACAAACATGCTCTCAGATCTCTATTTTGTCCGGATATCGGGTTGAGAAGAAAACCATAACATTTCTGAACCTTTAAAAGTTTTTTTTGCAAAAATCCACCACCATTGCCTTCAAAATTCTCTTTTGCATCATTGCTCCAAATTTCGCTCAATTTGGATAACCTTCATGCTGATGTCATCAACATGGGTCATCACCAATACTTTCGGCTGGAACATAAACTTTTGCCAGCATTCCATATCCTAGAGAAACGCTTTCTGCTTCTCGTTATGACAACTTTGGCAATCAGACCCGTAATGAGCGGGCCCATGGCCCTAGCCCATGGCGGAGACAAGGGGCTGGAAGATCCCTCCTCAATTTATTCCTCCGGTGTCATGAGCCCACAGTTGCAGTCACTTGCAATTGCGAGTATCTACGATTGTCGTGCTTGAGACTGTTTTTTTAGTAGGAGAGTTCGTCGGGGACGAGGTCACTGTTGGTAAGCTTTTTGCAGCAATATCTTGTGTACTCTACCATGCTGGACTGTTGACGCAAGCATTAAAGCTTCTACCATGTTTTGGACTTCTCATAAATTTATTATAAAAGTATGAGTTTGGCACACGTGAATTCCGTCAAAGTTTCTGGCATAGTCACCGAATCATGCCACATTGGATTGATATGCTCGAGAAGTAGAATGTTTGCGGTCGGCAATTTGAGAGAAGTCGCATGAGCTATTGCTCCAGTTCCGGCAGAATCTTACTGCCATTAGATGGTCATTTGATCATACCAATTCAAATTCACGCTACAAAAAAGTGAGGCTCTGAGGTCAGTGGTATTCTTGGTCTCTTCAACCCAAGCAGCGATGAAGTACACTTCCAAAATCTTCAGCCACAATCAAACCAATGATCTCGTCAAGTTCAAAGATCAAACGGTTCTGAAAGTGCCGGTCGAATTTGGGGTTCACTTGAGATCTGGTTGTTTCTATTGGTGAGTATTGCTTCTCACACGCGTATTCCAAAGGTCCTCCACTGCCATGGTGAGTTGTTGAAGCAGATGGACGTTGAGGCTCTTGAATCCAGAGAGATTCTCATGAAGATCCTCATTAATGTGAGCTTCTCGGCCGATGTCTCACATCCTGCCACCTGCTGTCCTGGCGGGCAACGGCGGAGGAAAAGGTTCACCAAGCCCCAGAGATTTGTCACCTGATTGTCTGTCAGATTGTTTTGGTGCTGTGCCATTCACCAAAAAGGTTTTCGTTGCTGCCTTGTTCACCTGGAGAGCGTCGTTGCATGCATGCTGCTGATCCTCCATCACCACAGTTTTCACCAGTTGATACTACTCGTCACTCGGTGTGCTTGTACCATTACCATTTCTGTCACAAACATCTATAAGAATCTGGAGGGAGAGATTCACTAAAGACTTGTGCAAGGTTGTTGCCTTGTAACACTCTGGCTGCTCCTCCGCTAGGCGGAATTTGGATGGTTCACAGGGATGAGGTGCAAAAACGCAGATGATTAGAGGACTTGAGACCATTGGATCCGGTTCCTCCTCCATTGTTGTCATGCTGAGCGGACCGTGTATGGCTCACAATACTGAGGTGCTGGAGCGAAGATAGTTAGAGGACACAAGACGATCAAATTATTTGTACTTTTAAGTAAATGCACTTTGACGAAACGTCTTGCACATGTCAAGCGCATGTACACAACTGCAAGAAACAGAATGAGGTACGTCTTGGGTCTTCGACGCTTAAGTTGAGTGGTTGCTTTGAGAGTCTCTGTCAAGAATTTAGGGGGACTCAAGACTATGGAGGCATGTCTTCGTAAAGTTATAGTGCCATCAAGTTCACATGATAGTACCAAAACATTGATTTAGATTGTGATAGTTCTCTCAACCATTCTAGAAAGTTGTCAAATGTGTCAAATGCTTCATGACAAGAACCTTGGGCATCAAGACAGGTGGCTAGATACCCTTGGCCAAATGGTTTAAAAATCCTGATGTCGACGGGTAGTTGGATATGGATCTAATGACACGAATGCCCATTTGTGGAGTTTAGGGACTTGTGTACGTCTGGGATGTAACACTTACCTCGGAACAAAATACCCCATTCATCCCTACTACTTAGCAATAAGCCCCATCTGTCCCTGATCAGAAAACTTCAGAACCATCCGCCCATCCGTTTAGCCTTGCTCAAGGAGCAACGCATGTCCCTGCTTCAGCATGGAAAAAATGAGAATGCATGTGGTATATCGTGGCCCTCGCAATGGAGGGTCACAAACACATGGATGAGGATTTTTTTGATGATGAGAGTGCGAGCTGACCTCCTTCGGTTGGTAATGTTTTCATCAAACACCACATCATCTCCCCCCTCATGCCCCCTTCCCGCCTTCAAATCCCACCTTCAATCTAGGCCCTTGCAATTGAGGGTTGCAATCACATCGCACATCTTGTAGTAGTTTGGGATGTCGTTCTGCATCTTGTCCTGCTAATAGTGTTTTACAAGTTGTTTTTTTGTGTCTTGACTTTGCCAAAGCTTCCAACAGGATCGATGTCGTGTCACTCCTCTAATGTTATTCTTTGCCACTCTTTGATTTGTGGCACATGGAAGTGAATCAATGTCAGCAATAGTGTTCATCGAAATAGGGCTTGGTTTTGTTGTATCCTTCAGATTCCTTGTACCATTTTGTGAATAGTCTTGTATGAAAGGAAACATGCTAATCTTGGCCATCAAATCCGGTCGCCAACTTTGAGCATCCACTCGAGTTGTTTCTCTAAACAAGCATTCAATATCTTGATCAACTTTGGACTAAGGGACTCCATCTCTAAGTTTTGTTGACGTCTTAGATTTGGCTGATTTTTTAGGTATGTTATTGTGTATTAATGGGTGCAGATGATGTATCTTCAACATTCCAAGTTTCACTGTCACGTCTTAAGCACATGCACGGCAGCCAATATATATGTTTTTCGCACCGCGTAGTTCAGCTTTGGCATGCATAGGTTTCACGACATGTATGTTTTGCACCACATAGTTCAGCTTTGGTTTCTCTTCACAGCCATTGTCTTGGGGAGAGAATAGCTCTTATTGTTCCATCAGACGTGTTGGTGGCCATGATATATTACACCATTGGGCATACTAATGGTACTATTGGGCATACCATTGCCCAATGGTGTAATACATCATGGCCACCAACACGTCTGATGGAACAATAAGAGCTATTCACCCACCGCATTAGTATTCCCACCGCCCCTGTTGCCCAGGATGCCAATGCTTCTCTCCAATATTTTTTTGTGAAGAGGATACTGGTGGAAGAGGATACTGGTTCTTGAAGGTAATGTTGAAGATCTAGTAGTCTAGACACAGTCACATCTCACCAGATTTCTCTTGAAAAGAATCATCTGGTTGCATAAGGAGTCATGAATGGTCGAATGAATCATCGCCCAAGTCTTCCTCGTGATGTTTTTTCCATCTCGGTTGTTTAACTACTCATCTGATAGGTCCCCTTGATAGCCGGCCTATTCCCTTGCTTCAGGTATATCTGGTGATTGATGTTGCGCTACAAAAATGGTAACTCTTGGGCTGTTCATTGGAAAAACAAGTTAGAATTCTTTGGTGTTAAATGAAAATTTTGCTGGAACGGCAGTGAACTTGCCAAGTGTCGGAGGGCATGATGTTGCTGCGGGTATCACTTCCGGTGTAGCTATCTCTCTCTTCCCCTTGTTGCACATGGGTTAAGCACACCTATGCTACGTGTCTCACGTATTGCTGCACTACGTCCTGTGGAATGTACACTGTGTGACATGTTGCAGTTGCTATGGTTTCCTCTACTACTTCCTAACATGTAACTCAACGTAATCACAGTTACGTTGTGCTTCGCTCAATCAGAGGTAGGTGTTTATTTTTGCCATGAATGCTAACACAGACTATGTCACAACCTCAGTCCATTCATGGGTTGTGTTGGTAAAAGAGATCTTAGTCAAGGGTGATGTGATCAATTGTAAGGCATGTTCTCCAAGCCGTTGTATCATACAGGGCTCCAATTTGTCGTGAAAGAGGTACATGACGTCAATGAAAATACATTGTACCTTGATCTTGCACTCATCAAAGCACAAATTTGCAGTCATCCTTTGACAACTGAAGTCATTAAAACGTGAGTGTCCTCATTTATTCCTTAATCCCAACTACTAAACCATGTTGTTTCTTATGAAACTGTGGGGGACTCCTCCATCTAGTAACACAGGTACCACTTTGCGACTTTTACAAATCCTCATTTGCACGTGTCATGACTTCAACAGTTGGTCATTATTGTGCCCCTTGATGAAAGTTTACTATCTCATAAACCCTCATCTATGGCATTGAAAGGCGTTCAAGTAGGTGATTGATCAACATGGTGGTTTTTTGTTTTTCTTGGTGGACAGAAGCTCCACCATGTTCTCCCTTACTCTATTATTTCCTACCTCCTTCACTTTTCTGTAACTCACGGATCAGACGCTGCAGCCACGCCACCTCAGCATCCCCACCCTGAGAAAAACATACTCAAACTCTAATGAGCTATGTCAAATGCATCCACCTTAGCCCTATGTGCCATTGCGCCATGACGCGGTGGTGCCACCAAGAAGGAAGACATTGCCAATTGTGTCCATTAGGGCTCTAAGCCCAGTCACTATCAATGTAGTCATGGACTAATATGAAACACTTCCATCAAAAGCAAAGTCCGACGTATGGTGTGGAAACCACATACCCAACCAGTCGCACAACCATGTGAAGGGCTCTCGTCTAAGGACACTGCAAGAACTGTGCAAGGAGGAAAAAAAAAAAAAGCAATGTCGGATCATGTGGTCGCAGCTAAGTACATGAGAGATCCAATGAGGCAAAAGTACAAGGTCACGTCCACCGTTTCCCCTAGCTGCGTTGGATCATCCACTTTCAAGGCATCCCGCCCCTCAGGTATGATGGGGGTGAAGGCTGTGGAAGCTATACCAATGAGGTTTCCTAACTGCTCCCCCACAACGCAGTCGAATCGTTCCTAATACAGCAAAAATGTTCACCACTGATGATCATGCATTATCTCCAACCCAAGGAAAACAGTCAAAGAACCAAGGTCCTTCATCATGTAGGCAGCATGAAGGATTGACTTGGCCTCCTCTATGACATCCATTGAATGAGACACGATCAGGATTTCCACGTAGATCAGGATGGCTTTGAAATCTCAGCTGTTTCTCTGAGAAAGAGGGACGGGTCGGTGCCACTTTACAAGTAACCAGAACGTGTCAGTGTTTAGGTAATCTCTTGGTTCCAGCACCAAGATGACTGCTACAAGTTATACATGGCCTGGCGCAAGCGCCAAACCTTGTCACCAACCTAAAAACCATGTGGCTGGACCATGTAAATCTCCTCCTCTAAGGTGCCATGGAGGAACGTGTTGTTCATATCGATCTAGTACAGCTCCCAGTCATGGTGAGAAGCAACCCCAAATAGAGCGCGGGCGGTGGTCATATGACCAAGGGGTGCAAAGGTTTTAGTGACATTCGTACCCTCAACCTATAAGAACCCCTTGGCCCTCAAGCAAGCCTTGTAGTGATTCAGACTATCATCAAGCATCACTTCATTGCAAAAGACCCACGTGGCCTGTATGGCCTTCTGCCCAAGCAAGAATTCAACAAGCTCATAGACACTGCGCTCAAGGATGAAACTTAGCTCATCCCCACGAAGAACATCCCATATCTCTGCATCCTAGGCTAAGAGTTCCTCCTTCAATGTGTCTGGATTAGGTTAAAGGGAGTATCAAGGGAGAGCTTGTTGGCCTGAGGGTGAGTGTGCACCCTGGAGGGTCCCTAGCAGTGGCTGGTTCACACCACCAAGTGTTTTTGGAGAGACTGAAACTGTTGAGGCAACTGGTTCCAAGGATGGCCGAAAACTAGTCAGAAAGTGTGGCAATAGTTTTGGCCTCAATTGAATGGGAATGAACACTTGATCAAGGCTCACAAGCAGTGGCATTTTATAGCCACTGATCTAAGCTTTCCAGAACACCAAAGCATGCCAGATTTGAAGCCTCCTAGCAGATTCTATGGCTCCTAGAGTGGCCCTTGGTAGGCTGTCCTTTTCCCACCTAGGAAGGCATCCCTTCCCTCCTCTAGAAGCTTCTGCCCCTTCCTAGATTCCTCAGCTTGCTTCTAGTAGGAGGGAAGGTGTCCAGAAGACCAAGACACCTCTAGATGCCTTGTAGGACAAGTCACCCCTTCTAGAAGGTGTGCCACCTTCCTGGACCCTCACCTGGCCTTCTAGAAACTTAAAGAGGAACTCTAGAGGTTGAGCTAGCTTCCTGGCATCTATTTTCCACCTCCCTTGAGGCAGGGCAGAATTTCATCTTGTGGCACTTGAACCCGGGCCCCTGCCTGTATAGGTGAACACCATTAACCACTAAGCCACCTTGGCTTGTCTTTTTGGTGTTCCTTTTTGGAGTCACTCCTGCCATGGTGAGGAGCATTACTCCAACAAAAGCTATGGGTGGCTAAGGCACACGCCTCCAAAGTCAGCCTAACCACGACAAGGTCAGCTGTACACGCTTAACTCCTCGTAACCCTTTGCGAACAGCCTCGAGAGATATGAGTCTCGGTTGACAAGCAACGTGCTGATCTTAACCATGAATACTGGTTGCTAGCTAAGAGATTTAACTTCAGAGATATGTTTTTTTCTTCCAGGTTTGCACTCTATTTCGTAGTCGGAGTCAGTGTTAACTTAACTCAAGGTTTTTATCGGCTCAGGTTTGGCTTATTCTTGATATATTTGTGTTCGTGGTGGCTGGTGCGGATGATGAATCGCCAGTTTTCTGGGTAGCATTGCCACGTTTTGAACACGTGAAAGACCACCAACATTTCCTTCTTGGCATATACATGACCGGTTTTTCTCCACCACTGTTGCGTTGGAAGATAACGGCTCCGGTTGCTCGACCAGACACGTCAGGAGCCATGGCATAGTCTACCGTCGGATCCATTAATGGTAGTGCTGGCACCGAGATCAGAGTGTTTCTCAAAGTGATAGACTGATCTTTTTAGATCTCTCCCCAATTCCACTAGGTAGCTTTACAAGTGAGATTGGATAGAAGAACGAGCACTTGAGCGATTTCCTTTGAAAATCGGTAGAAGTAATTGAATAATTCCAAAAATGTCTGGACATCTCAAACATTGGTCACCCTGGGTAAATCAATGACCGCCTCCACTCTCTTTGGATGTATGGCAATATGTCCGCTGTCAATCATGTGGCTGAGAAACTTGATTGAACAATGACCAAAGCTGCACTTTGAGAGTTTTTTTTGTAGAATATTCCCCTTCATAAAATCTGAAAGATTTGTTGGGGAGGTCAATCATGCTCCACTAGGGTGCGGCTATACACCAAAACATTTGAAAAAACAGTGATGAGGTATGACCAAAAAATAGTGTTCATATTCCCCATGAATGTTGCGAGGAATTTTGTGAGTCAAAGTTGCGTAACCATGAATTTGAAGCACCTATATCTAGTTCATAATGTTGTCTTCACAATTTCCTAATTAGATCCGGAGATCTGATGATAGCTGTCGCATGAGTCAATTTTGGTGAAAACTCTCATCCCGTAGAGTTAGTCAAGAGGTTCAACTGCTAGTAGAATGGGGGAATAATTCTTGATGGTGATATCGTTCAACATTCTGTAATCTATGCACATCTACATCTTGCCAGTTTTATTTTTCACAAGAAGTACACGTGTAGCATAGGGTGATATGGATGGCCTCGTGAACCCATGGCAGAGTTTCTCGTCCTGTTGCTGTTTTAGCTTGGTCAGGTCATGGTCGGTCATCTGATAGGTTCCCTTGACCGTTGGTTTTCTGCCTGGCTTTATTTTTATCTCATGATCAATGTTGCATTACGGTGATAAATCTCAACCCTGTTCCTTAGGGAAAACCCGATGGCCAAGCAAAGCTGAAGAGTCCTGACCCAGCCGTTGTGGGGGAGCCAGTTGACGTGACCACTTACCTGCGAGTCATTGGGTCACTGATGTTCCTGGCGACGACGACGCGCCCAAACATCGCGTTCGCCGTCAACCTCCTGGTTCAATTCTCTCAGGAGCCACGTCACCTCCACTACGAGGCTGCGATCCGAGTACTATGATATGTTGTCTTAACTCCTCGGCGAGGTCTCATGTTCCGCCGTCAGCCGTCTGTTGTCGCGGTGGGCTACACCGATAGTGATTAGGCCGGCAGTCCAGACAGTAAGAGTCGCACAGGCTTGATCTTTCTGATTGGTGGCACAACTGTGTCCAGGCGCAATGGCAAGCAGGGGTGCGTTGCACGCAGCACTGCTGAGGCTGAGTACGTTGCTCTTAGCTCTGGCACGTGTGAGAGTGTGTGGTTGCGTTGTCTATTGTCCAAGTTGCGTCAGTCCGTCGCATCCATCACGTTGCACTGTGACAATGAGAGTGCCATGGCCATCGCCGACAATGACGGCGTGCATCACACACGCACAAAGCACATCAATATTGAATATCACTATGTGCATTTGTTGTTGCATGACGGCACCATCAGCACTGTGTGGGTTGAGATAGCACGACAGTTGGCTGACGTCTTGACCAAGGCATTGAAGCGCGACTCATTGAAGAAGGCTGTGAGTTCAGTCGGCATGCGTCCGTGAGTGATTCTCTCTGTCCCTGCTTGCGTTTCTGCTTGGCTTGGAGGAGTTTGGTCGTTGACTGTGTCTCTGTCCGCACATGTGCACTACGCCTGTGAGTCATGGGGGAGTTTTGGTTTTCGTGCATCTCTCATTGTACTCTGTTGTGTCCTCCCGGCTTGTGTACATCGGCGTGCAGATGACTGACGGCGAGACTTGACGCTGCTGGAGTGTCGCTAGGCGGAGCCGATGCACGCTGAGGCCCACTCACCCGTCGCTTGAGCCTCCTCCCTCTCGCGATGCGCTTAGCTCGATCGGCAGGCCTCCTTGGTGGTCGGGCCGCCGGCGGTCAGTGCCACTTCAGATGCTGTCTGCATGCACCGAGCGCTGTGTCTGGCTGTGGCATTGCGTTTGCAGCATCATGCGATGCCTAGGGTCCATGTCTTCTGTTGCATGGCCCTATTTGGCATCGTTGACTGTCGTAGGCATTGCCTGGGTTTGTGCAGCCATAACTTCTTTTTAGCAATTTTTCTAGCTGATTCTGACCGCACGACTCCGTTCGCAGAGTCGGTATTATGGTATGGTCCAGTTTTCAGGCAAAACGGACGACGCCCGGGTTTTGGTCTGTCGGGCGTCTGGCAGGGCTCACCGAGAAAACCCTGCTTGCTTGAAAATAGGCCCAACACTATTTTCTGATTGGCTGGGTAGCTGAGTAACAAGTTCCACACTAGTGGGGGGGAGCTACAACTTAGAGGGGTCTCCCATTGTTGCTCATTCTTCATTCCTAATCAGTTACTTTCAGTTTTCAGCTGCTTTCTGGCGCTAACACTGGCGCGTGCGTTTCTTAGTAACAAACCCAGAGCTTCCAGACTTAGACTCTAGAGCAGCTGACAAAGGGGGCAGCAGACTTAAGAAACAAGCGTGGAAGCCCGCACGCGGCATCGACAACGCATGCTGCCCCAACCTGCTGCCTACGTTTCTAGCTGTTGATGCAGCGTGCGGGCTTCCACCCTCGTTGCTTAGTCTGTTGCCCCCTCAATCTGCCGCTCTAGAGTCTAAGTATGAGTGCTCTGGGTTTGTTACTCAGAAATGCGCGCGCCAATGCTAGCCCCAGAAAGCAGCTGAAAACTCAAAGTAACTGATTAGAAATGAAGACTGAGACACAATGGGAGACCCCTCCAAGAACTGGCCTCCCCGAGCTCTAAAGAGCTTGTTACTCAATTCACCAGCCAACGAGAAAACAATTTTATATTCAGGCTGCCAGGTTTTCTCGGTGAGCCGTGCCAGACGGCCGATAGTCCAAAGCCCGAGCGTCATCCGTTCAGCCTGAAACCTGGACCATACCATGATACCAATGCTGCAAACACAGTTGTGTGGTTAGAATCAGCTAGAAAAGTAGAAGTGAGGAGTTATGGATGCCCAAACCTAGGCAGCGCCTACACTAATCTTTGGTAACAACAGTGCCACGCTAGCATGAGGTTTGGAGCCTAAGCAGAGCAGGACGCTACAGACGCAACGGTACATTCAGATCAAGCACTTGACGCATGCAGACAACACCCGCAGTGGCAATGATCGCAGGCGACCCGACCGTCGAGGAGGCCTGCCAATGGAGCAGAGCACGTCGCCTGAGGGAGGAGGCTCTAGCAAACTGTGTATAGGCCTCAGCGTGCATCGGCTCCACTAGACGACACGCAAGCAGCGTCGAGTCTTAACGTTTGTCATCTGCACGCCGATGTACACGAGGCGGGAGGACACAACAGAGCACGATGAGAGATGTGAGAAAAAATCAACACTCCCCCATGACTGACAGGCGCACTGCACATGGGTGGGCAACGACACATTCAATAGATAGACTCCACCAGGGCACGGAGAGACACACACACAAACAAAGAGTGCAACTCACGAATGCACACCGACCAAACTCACAGCCTTCTTGAATGAGTCGCGCTTCAGTGCCTTGGTCAAGAAGTCAGCCAGTTGCCGTGTTGTCTCAACCCGCACAATGCTGGCACTGTCGTCGTGCAACAACGAGCGCACATAGTGATATTCAACATTCATGTGCTTTGTGCGTGTATGATGCATACTGTCATTGTCGACGATGGCCATGGCACTCTCGTCGTCATAATGCAACGTGACAGATGCGAGGGACTTACGCAAATCAGACAAGAGACGATGCAACCACACGCTCTCACATGCGCATGAGCCAAGGGCCACATACTCAGCCTCAAAAGTGCTATGTGCAATACACTCCTGCTTGTCACTACGCCAGGACAGAACCGTGCTGCCAACTAGATAAATCCAGCATGTGTGGCTCTTGCCGTCCGGAGTGCCGGCCAAGTCACTGTTGGTGTAGCCCATCGCGACTACAGACGGCTGACGGCAAAACATGAGACCTCGCCGTGGAGTCTAGACGACATAGCGGAGCACTCTAATCGCGGCCTTGAGGTGGAGGCAACGCGGCTCCTACCAGAACTGAGCCAGGAGGTTGACGGCCAACACAATATCTGGGCGTGTCGTTGTCGCCAGGAACATGAGTGGTCACGTCAACTGGCTCCCCCACAACAGCTTGGTCAGAGGTCTTCAGCTTCACGTGGCCATCTGGTGACATGAGTGAAGATGCATTTTCCACTAGGGGCAGGTCCTCGGCGAAGCGAGTGGATAGAGTCTGTACATAGGCAGCCTAGTGGATTTGTAGGATGCCCTAGGAGCGATCATGCTCGAGCTCCATACCCAGGAAAACTCGGGCAGAACCGAGACCCTTCATCTGGTAGGCGATGTCCAGCAGTTCCTTGACACGCTGGATGGCAGCCATGTCTGACAACGCAATGAGAAGATCATCATCGTAGACCAGGACAGCGGCAAAGGCCTGGCCTCGCGGGATGATGAACAGTACGAGGTCACCAATGCTAGGCAGGAGGCCGCCGCGGAGGAGCGTGCGACTAACTTCGTGATTCATCACTGAGGCGACTGCTTCACGCCATAGAGGGCCTTCCGTAGCCGCCAGACCTTCCCAGTGCCATTGTCAAAGTTTGGAGGCTGCACCATGTAGAGCTCCTCTCCCTGCAGCGAGCCATGAAGGACAGCGTTGCTTACGTCCATCGGAGGCGGACGGGGTTGTCGGCCCGGAGGGACCAGCGAACGTGACTAGGGCTGCTAGCTCGGAGGGACCAGCAGACTTGGACGTGGCTGCTGGTGCGGAGGGGCCAGTGGGCACGACTGGGGCTGCCGGCCCAGAGGGACTAGCTGACTCAAACGGGGCTGCAAGCATGGAGGGGCCAGCGGATGCGACTTGGGCTACCGGCTTGGAGGGACCAGCAGACGGGGTTGGGGGTGCTGGCCCTCAGGGACCAGGTGATGTGTCGCCCGGAAGCGGCAGGACGGAGGATGGACTCACTACTTCCCCACGCGATGGGAGGGACATCAACAAGCCGGATCGAACGAGGTCGCGGGGACACAGCTCTTCAAAGAAGAGGGCATCGCGAGACTCAACAATGCAGTGCCAGGAGGGATCCCAGAAGTGCCAGGCATTGGACTGATAGGAAACACCAAGGAAGGTGCAGGGACGTCAGCGGGGAGCGAGCTTGTCGCCTTGCTGTGGGGCGGGTAGCCAGACAATGGCCACGTAGCCCGAAACGCGAGCCGGGCAGAGATCATCCTGCTCACCGCACCCGTGCTGGTACAGCGTGGACTGGCAGGGAAGAGGGTCGTGGGGAATTCAATTCCAGACCCATGTCATGTACGCCATGGCTTCGAATTAGAAGCCATCAGAAAGGCCAGACTCGACCCGCATGGTGCAAATGGCGTCAACCATGGTGCGGTTCCACCGCTCCGAGACGCCGTTCTGGGTTGGTGTGTAAGGCGCTGACGTCTCTTGGTGGCTACCGCGGGAGGCGAGAAAAGTCGTGGTCTCTCCAATGTACTCGCCACCGCGATCAGAGCGAGAGCGGCGAAGAGGCCAACCACACTCACACTGCGCACAGACAAGCCAATCCTGAATGTCGAGAGCAACATTGCTCTTTTCCCGAAGGCAGAAGACCCAACAGTTGCGACAATAGTCGTCAGTGAGGGTGAGGAAATTGCGTCCATGCTCCCCGACGGACTCGGTAGGGACAAGATCCATGACATTGGAATGGACTAGGTCTAGAGGGGTGAACGCAAGGGAAAAAGACGGAGGGTGTGAGGACCTGTGCATCTTGCCTAGAGTGTAATAAACACACTCTGTGGGGCACGACCATAGGAAGAAGGCTGGGTCAAGGCCCTTGGCCGGCTGGGTGCAGAGTATGCTGTTGACGGTAACAGAGTGGACGTGGCAAGGGATGCAGTGCAAGAGATTGTGTGCTGCACTGACAGTGTGTTGGTGACAAACACATGGCCGATGGTGGCCGATGAGGAGGGGAAGAAGGGAGTGGAAGACAAATGAGGCACATGCCACAGATTGCCACGGACGGTGGCAAGCAGATTGACTAGACCGGACAGACGTAACGACATGGTGCGAATGCCAAATGAGTGCAGAACTTCCATGCTGATGCGGTCAAGGACAGTGACGGACAAGATGCTGAGCTCAAGACCTTGGACGAAGAGGACATCAATCACAAAGACATTACCAATAGGACCACAGAAACAAACGACGCGGACGCCGCGGCAAGACCTGTCCGAAGCCTGTCCAAACACCAAACACATCGCCAACAGGACCAAGCATACTGAAGGCCTCGCGAGAGGCCGTCATGTGATTCGTGGCCCCAGAGTTGATGATCCTGGTCTCTGCATGGTCCTAGATTGGATTCGCCACAGCACGAATAGTCACATGACGACATGTAAGAGACTCGAACACGGTGGAAGGCGGTGCAAACCGAGACTGCCAATCCTCAAGCCATGCGATGTTGTCACACAGAGGGGCAGAAGAGATACCAGATAGCACACCAGAAGAGAGCACAGGAGACAATGAAACTGACGAGGAGGCAAGGCACAACCGTAGTTCAGTCTCAGTCATGCACGACAAAGCAGACGGACAAGAGATGACGCAAATCGCACTTCCCTAGCAGGAAGGACAAGGCACGCCGAGCTGGAGCGCGATGAACTACTCCAGCTAACGCTCATGGGTGGACGGTCCGGGAGTGTAGACGGAGTATGGAGTAGCAACGCCGGAGCTTGGGTAGGAGGAGGTATGCACTTGTGATGGAAACAACGGCGCCGACGGCTACGGATAACACTGCTGAAGAGCTGGCAATGGCGGGACCGATGTAACTGTAGGAGGAGTGTAGCTACTAGTTGGGGTGGAGGGATCAGGGCCGGTGACAACTACGGCGGCAAAGGAAAGACGGTGCTCACGCTGGCAATGCATGGTAGCGATGACGCGTGCCTCCTCCGTCGGCAGCGGGCACGTGTACCACCCGTGTCCTGGCTGGCCGTAGTTGTGACAGACCAAGCCACCACCACTAGACCCGGTCGGCTATTGTTGCTACTACTACTAGCCCTTACTCTTCTTTCCCTTGCACTTCTTCTTTCCCGACGATGATGAGCTGGTGGATGAAGCTGTTGTGGAGGAAGCGACGACTACGGAGGCAGCGGCAAGCAAGGCAAGGGCCTCTGTGTGCTGGATGCGTGACTCTAGACGAGCTTCCTCCATCCTACGGAACAGTTCGTACATCCAGGGCATGAGAGTGCCTTGGGATGCCATGGTGGAGAGGACGTCTTGGGTGTAGTGGACAAAGACGTCGGCGTACGCGGCGATGGCACCGCGCTTGATGGTCACAAGCGCGGCCAGAGGGGTTGGAGCAGAGGTGCCTAGGCGACGGATGATGTCCTCAGCCCGCTGCTAGTATGAGGTGACCGTCTCGGTCTCCCCCATGTACAGTGAGTTGAACTCCTGCAGCAAATGGCTGGTCTAAGCTTTGCTGCATAGGCGATGGGAACGAGTGAGGACGTGCCATGCAGTTGTAGGGTCTAGTGTCCTGCCAGTGGTGAAGTCGCCAAGGAAGGGCTCTAAGGCTAGGCGTGATGCCAAAGGAGCAACTGGGACGAGGGTGCGCACTGCACGACCAGCATCATACAGCTGGTCGCCCTGGGTGGAGTCGTACGCATGAGTACACTAGGCCCACAGACCCTCACTCTGCGCCCACATGTAGAAGCTGAGCTCCTTGCTCTGGAACCGTTCGCCGGATTGAAGCGGTGTGGGCGAGGTCTCAAAGTCCTTTTGCCTGCGGCCGGCACATAGAGTGGGACAAAGGACTGTGGACACTGTCTACCATAGGCACTGGGTCTGCTGCTGCGCCAAGTAATGCGTGGCAGCAGACACAACGGGGTTGGTGTGCCGAGGAGGAAGGAAGGGCAACGAGGCACTGGTGTGTGTATGTGATGCCAGCGGTTGCAGTGCTCCAAGTTGCTACGTCAGTGCGACAGGCTGTTGCTAAATGGCAGCCAGTGGATCGTAGGAGTCAGCGACGAGGCTTGTGGACTGTTGTTGCCGTTACTACTGTTGGTGTTGCTACTGGTGCTAGTGCTTTCACTACTACTTCTGCTGCTGCTACTACTCCTCCTGCTACTGTTGTTGTTGATCTGATGTTGCTGCTGCTGCAGGTGCTCCAACTGCTATAGGAAGGGGGGCTAGGGATCCCTCCAATAGAGGAGGACCCCTCCGCACTGGGGCTATCAGCCATAGTGTTTTGTTGGCCCTCCTTGTTCCCCTTTTGTTGTTTTTTTTGGTGCTACTGATGTCAACAGTGACATCAACAGTGCTATCAACCTAGAATGGTTGACATTGTTAATCCGTGTACAGATTCCTGTGTGTGGATGTGAGTACGCAGGGCATGCCGAACATGAGACTGGAGACGACGCATGATGAGCGCGTGCTTCACACGCTCCAGATGCAGCTACCTCCATGTGCTGCACCTCGTGAATCACGTGCCTCGGCTCCAGCTCAGTCGCATGCCCATGCGATGTTCTCTCATGTGGTTCACTTGGTGGTACTAAACCTAGATTAGACTTCAGCTTTGCAGTGTCATACTTGATGAGAATGCAGATAGACCTAGAATAGACCTTTGACTTTGATTGACGTAGCCTAGGTTTGCCCTTGAGGGGCAGTTGGCAGAGAAATCGGTCTAGGGGCGAGTTTCGCCCTCGATTAGCGAGAGCGAGCTCGCTCGGCTAGCAGGCCTTGCTGCTCAGCCGGGTGGAGCGAAACACAAAAACTCGTGCTTCGCTCCTCCCCTCTCTTGTCTGCTAGGCCTCGACACTTAGTGTCAAAACCCCCGCCATGGCTGTCACGTTTTTGGACCTAGCATGCTCCACGTGAAACCGTTTTGAGTGATTCAAGTTTCAAATCAAAGCCCTTGCAAATCTTAGAGGTTAGCAGCTACTATTGTATTATCTGCAGAGTTGCTGCTATAGATCTTTTTTTCTGTTGGTTGATGACATCAACAGTGACGTTAGTAGTGACGTCACCTGAGAATTGCTGACATCAGCAGCAACAGTTGCTGGAGCCGCTAATGTGTCTGCTGTAGGATGTCTGCTACTGTTGCTATAGCTACTACTACTACCGCTGCTACTGCTGCTGCTGCGGGTCTGCTGCTGCAACTGCTACTGCTGTTGCTGCTGATGCTGCTGCTGCTGTTGTGGCTGTTGTTGCAGCAGCCGCTGCTACTACTGGTCTGCTGGTGCAGCTCCTACTGCTGCTAATACTGCTGCAATGATTTTTTCTGTAGCAGCAGCTGCTGCTGCTATTACCACTGAGCTATTGCGTGCTGCACCGGCTGCGATGGCTGCTGTAGTGGCTGTGGTGGCAGCTACAACCAGTGCAGAGCCACCTATGGGGTGGGGGAATCTGTTTTTTTCTTTCTTTCTTGTTCGTCACAGCGAGCTCGCTGCTCACTGCGAGCTGCTAGGAGCGAGCAACGAGCTCATTACTCATTGCTCGCTGCTTGCTCTGGGCTGAGAAACTGCTAGGAAGCTTCCTAGCCTTGCTGCTGCTGACGTTGCAACACTGTCTAGTCAGCTGACGCACTAGCAAGCAGGCAGGTGCAAGAAACAGCAAGGATCAGGCTAGGGAGACGCGCAAAGTCTCATAAGCTTCAATAGCTTAGTAAATGTAGAGAGAAATGACAACTGACAGGTCCAGGGCATAAATACCTGCCGCGGCGCACGGCGGGTGTCGCACGCGGCAGTCCAAGAGCTGTCCTAAAACCGGCCCAAAACCACTGTTTTGGCCGTAACTCTGCGCACACATGTCAGAATCCTATGCCGTCTGAACCTAGACGTGCAGAATCAAAAGACGCACGCAACGACTGGTCACATGCATGCATCCATTGACTGACAGCGAGTATATAATGCAAAAACATGCAAATGGGCCTCATGCCCAGTCCGCCGAAAGGCGCCTGCAAGACGTAGAAGGCACAGCAAAGAGTCCCGGTGACATCTGGGGCTCTGGAACAGTGGTCGGTCAGCTCCAGACGGGTAGTCCGCCGCCTGTCGTCGCGCCGGTGTCACCAGGGCCGCCTGCCTCAGGGATCTGCACGAGTATGGACACGGCCGAGTGGTCACAGTAAACTGTACAGGAACGGCACAAAGCACAACA
>SZWC01004103.1:117713-140619 GCA_023375785.1 Penium margaritaceum
ACTATACCTATACCTATACCTATACCTATACCTATACCTATACCTATACCTATACCTATACCTATGTTGGAATGATGCTCCTCACCATGGCAGGAGTGACTCGAAAAAGGAACACCAAAAAGACAAGCCTTAGTGGCTTAGTGGTTAATGGTGTCCACCTCTGGAGGCAGGGGCCCGGGTTCAAGTCCCATAAGATGAAATTATGCCCTGCCTCAAGGTAGGTTGAAAATAGATGCCAGGAAGCTAGCTCAACCTCTAGAGTTCCTCTTTAAGATTCTAGAAGGCCAGGTGAGGGTCCAGGAAGGTGGCACACCTTCTAGAAGGGGTGACTTGTCCTACAAGGCATCTAGAGGTGTCTTGGTCTTCTGGACACCTTCCCTCCTACTAGAAACAAGCTGAGGAATCTAGGAAGGGGCAGAAGCTTCTAGAGGAGGGAAGGGATGCCTTCCTAGGTGGGAAAAAGACAGCCTACCAAGGAGCACTCTAGAAGCCATAGAATCTGCTAGGAAGCTCCAAATCTGGCATGCTTTGGTGTTCTGGAAAACTTAGATCAGTAGTAGTTGTAGTAGCAGCACCAGTAGCAGCAGCGGCAGCAGTTGCAAGAGGAATAACAGCAAGAGCTACAGCAACAGCAACAGCAAAAACACTAACAGCACCAGCAGTAGCACCAGTAGCAATTGCAGCTACAGCAGTGGCCCCAAGAACTGCCACTGCTGACGTTAGCATTCCACTGCTGATGTCACTACTGACATCATTGCTGACATCATCAACTCACCAAAAAAAGAAACATAAAAAAAACCAAAAAATATGGGACAAGGGAAGGGGGCAGCAATCCTAAGGGTGGGCAGGACGTGCACCGCCTTCAACAGACGTCACTGCTAACGTCAGCACCCCACAAAGAGAAAAAAAAAGAAAAATAACAAAAGGGCCTTCACACCATGACTGGTAGCCCCACTGGGGAGGGGTCCTCCTCGGTTGGGGGCACCCCAATCCCCCCTTTCTTGCAGCGGCTGCAACAGCAACAGCAGCAGCAGCGGCGGCAGTAGCAGCAGCAACAGCACCACCAATAGCAGCAGCAGCAGCAGGAGCAGTAGGAGCAGCAGAAGTAGTAGCAGAAACAGGAGCAGCAGCAACAACGGAAGCAGCAGTAGCAGCAGCAACAAGAGGAGAAGCAACGCCAGCAGCCCTCTGACGTTGTTGGCGACAACCCTGACCCCCTCGTTGCTCTTCAGCAACAACTCGCCGCCCTAACGCAGAAGCTTGCGGCACTACAATCGTTAGTCTCTCAGTCTGTCCCCAATGCGCCTCCATCCTTCCCCCCTCTAGGGCACGCCAGCCTAGCTATGTCTGCTGCCACGCAATACCTGGCGCAGTAGCAGACTCAGCGCCAGCGGCAAATACTGACCTTTGTCCTTGGCCCCACTCGGGATGCCAGCCGTAGGGAAAAGGACTTTGAGATGCCGCCGCCGCCGCTTCAGGTCGGCGAGCAGTTCCGGAGCTGGGAGCTCAGCTTCCGCATCTCGGCATAGGGTGAGGGCTTGTGGGCATACTACATCCTGCCGAATGATGCCACCTTGATCGACCAGCTGTTTGACGCTGGTCGTGTCGTCCGGGCTCTAGTCCCTGTCGCCCCTCCGACTTGCCGCCTCGCCCTCGAGCCCTTTTTAGGGGACTTCACCGCTGGCTCCATCCCAGACCCTGCAGCCGCGTGGCACGTCCTCACTCACCCCCATTGCCTGTCCAGCGACGCTGAGACTAGCCGCCTGCTACGGGAGTTCAACTCCCTGCACATGGGGGAGACCAAGACGGCCACCTCCTACTGGCAACGGGCGGAGGACATCCTTCGTCGCCTCAGGAACTCTGCCCCACCCCCTTTGGCCGCGCTCCTCACCATCAAGCGCGGTGCCATCGAAGCGTATGCGGACGTCTTCGTCCACTACCCTCATGACGTTCTCTCCACCATGGCGGCCCAGGGCACCCTCATGCCCTGGGCATACAAGCTCTTCCTCCGCATTGAGGAAGCTCGTCTGGAGTCCCGACTCCAGCGCACGGAGGCCGTTGCCTCCCCTGCCATGGCCTCCCCTACCGTCGCCTACGTGGTCGTCGCCTCCCCCGCCGCAGCTACCTCATCATCGTATGGAAAGAGGAATCGTCGAAACAAGAAAGGAAAAGGTCAGCAACAGCAGCAGCAGTCGTCGACCGGGTCCAGCGCTGGCGGCTCGGTCTGCCACAACAATGGCCAGCCCGGGCACGGGTGGTACACGTGCCCTCTACGGACGGATGAGCCACGCGTCATTGCCACCATGAGGCGCCAGCGCGAGCGTCGTCTCGCCTCTGCCACCATGGCTATCGTCGGCTCTGACACCTCGGCCTCATCTAGCAGCTCCACCACTTGGGTTGCTTCGCCTGTCCCGCCGTCCCCAGCGCCGCAGCCGTCGGCGCCGGCGCAGTCATCCTTCTATCCAGGCTCCGGCGCCATCACCCCGCAATCCGTCCACATTCCCGGGCCGTCCTCCCGTGAGCGCCAGCTGGAGCAATTCATCGCGCTCCAGCCCGGCCTGCCTTGCCCTCCTCCCCAGGGAAGTGCGAGTTACATTACTTCCTCCTCCCCTGTCCTGCCCTGCATGACTAAGACTGAGCTACGTTCGTGCCCCGTTTCCTTGTCTATCTTGTCGTCTCTCATGGTCTCTGCTACCCCCTCCCAGGACGACGTTTCTTGGCTTGATGATTGGCAATCTCGATTCGCACCTCCTTCCACCGCGTTCGCGTCCCTTGCTTGCTACCATGTGATCGTTCGTGATCTTGCGACCCCGGTCCAGGACCCTGCTAACACCTGGATCATCGACTCTGGGGCAACGCATCACATGACGGCCTATCATGAGGCCTTTAGTATGCTCGGTCCTGTTGGTGATGTTTCCGGTGTCCGGACAGGCTCTGGCCAAGTGTTGCCTGTCCGTGGTGTTGGCGTCGTTCATTTCCGTGGTCCCTCCGGTGACGTCTTTCTGACCGATGTCCTCTTTGTCCGTGGTCTTGAGCTCAGCCTTCCGTCCGTCACTGCCCTTGACCGCATGAGCATGGATGTTGTGCACTCGCGTGGTGTTGGCACTATGTCGTTGCGTCCGTCTGGCCTTGTTGTACTGCACGCCACCGCCCGTGGCAACCTGTGGCATGTACCTCGCCTCTCCTCCTCTCCTTCCGTCTCCTTCCCATCGGCCGCCACAGGCCATGTGTTTGTCACCAGTATGCTTTCTCCTCAGCACACTCGCCTCTTGCAAGGCCGCCCCTGCCATATCCACTCTACCGCCGTAGACAGCATGTTCCGCACCCACCCAGCCAAGGGCCTTGACCCGGAGACTTTTCCCTCCCGGTGCCCAACAAAGTGCATTGACTGCGCTCAGAGGAAGATGCACCGGTCCACGTATCCCTTGTCCTCCTCCCGTGCATCCGCCCCCCTTGACCTTGTCCATTCAGACATCATGGGTCCTCTCCCCACCAAGTCCGTCAGCGAGCATGGTCGCTACGTCCTCACCCTCACGGACGACTATTCTTGCTACCGCAGGGTCTTCTGCCTTCGGCAGAAGAGCGATGTCGCTCATGCCATCCAGGACTGGCTTGTCCTTGCGGAGCGAGAGTGTGGCCGCTCTCTGCTCCGCTTTCGCTCCGATCGCGGTGGTGAGTACCTAGGTGAGGCCACGACCTTTCTCGCCTCCTGCGGCATTTGCCATGAGACGTCTGCGCCTTACACACCCGCCCCGAACGGTGTCTCCAAACGGTGGAATCATACTATGGCCGACACCGTCCGCACCATGCGGGTCATGTCTGGTCTCTCCGATGGCTTCTATTTTGAAGCCATGGCCTACATGACCTGGGTCTGGAACCGGATTCCCCACGGTCCCCTTCCCCGCCAGTCCACACCGTACCAGCATTATTTCGGTCAGCGAGTTGACCTCCGCCCGGCTCGCGTCTGGGGCTGCGTGGCCATTGTATGGTTGCCCGTCCTGCAGCAGCGCGGCAAGTTCGCCCCTCGCGGACGTCCTTGCACCTTCCTTGGTGTCTCTCGTCAGTCCAAGGCCTGGCTCTTATGGGATCCCTCCCGGCACTGCATCGTCGAGTCTCGAGATGCCCTCTTCTTCGAGGACCTCTTTCCTCGTGACCTCATTCGCTCCGGCTCGTCCGTGTCTATCCCGTCGCGTTGGGGAGTGGTGAGTCTGTCCTCTGTCCTGCCGCTTCCGGATGACACATCCCTCAGTCCCTCCGAGCCGGCAGACCCAGTCGCGTCCGCTGGTCTCTCCGGGCCAGCAGCCCCAGTCGCGTCCGCTGGTCCCTCTGGGCCGGCAACCCTAGTTGCGTCCGTTGGTCCCTCGGGGCCATTAGCCCTAGTTGTGTCCGCCGGTCCCTCTGGGCTAGCAGCCCCAGTCGCGTCCGCTGGTCCCTTCGGGCCAGCAGCCCCAATCGCGTTCGCTGATCCCTCCGCGCCGGCCGCCCCAGTCGCGTTTGCGGATCCCTCCAGGCCGGCCGCCCCAGTCGCGTCCGCTGATCCCTCCGGGCCAGCAGTCCTAGTCGCGTCCATTGGTCCCTCCGAGCCGGCAGTCCTAGTCGCGTTTGCTTGTCCCTGCTGGCCAACAGCCCCAATCGCATCCGCTGGTCCCTCCGGGCTAGCAGCCCCAGCCGCATCCGCTGATCCCTCCGTGCCGGCCGCCCCAGTCGCGTTCTCTGATCCCTCCGAGCCGGCCGCCCCAGTCGCGTCCACTTATCCCTCCAGGCCGGCAGTCCCAGTCGCGTCCGTTGGTCCCTCCGGGCCGGCAATCCTAGTCGCGTCCGTTGGTTCCTCCGGGCCAGCAGCCCCAGCCGCGTCCGCTGGACCCTCTGGGTTGACAATCCCGGTTGCATCCGTGGGCCCTTCCCGGCCAGCAACCCCGTCCGCCTCCATTAGCCCGGCGGACTCAGTGCCATCGCTTGCCCTGCCACACTACGCGCGCAGACCGTCGCACGGCGCTCCGTGGCGCCTGGACCCCCCGTGGCTCCACATGTCTCCTCCGCTCCCACGGTCGTGAGTAGGGATCCTGGCACCAAGGCCCTCGGCCTGACCACCTCAGCCATCATTACAGACCCTCACCCGGGATCCGCACTCGACTATGCCATGCTTCATCATGAACATTGGTACGTTGTCATGGCAGCACTCGCGCGCATCCCACCTGGGGCTCGAGATGTGCACGCTCTCTCAGTCCGCTCCACAGGACGTCCGGAGGACCCAGACACCCTACGCGAGGCACGAGCCTCTCCTGAGGCCACACACTGGGACGCTGCTTGCACCAATGAGCTCGCCGCTATCCGACAGCACCACGTGTATGACCTTGTCGACCTTCCTCCAAGACGGAAGGCCATCAGTGCCAAGTGGGTCTTTTGGCGCAAGTGGAAGCCCGACGGGTCCTTGGACAAGTGCAAGGCCCGCCTTACAGCCAAGGGTTTTGCCCAGATTCATGGGGTTGATTACGACCACATCCTTGCCCCAGTCTGCCGGTTCTCTACTAGCCGGGCACTGTTGAGTCTGGTCGCCTAGCATGGGTGAGAGCTGCATCAAATGGACGTGAGAAACGCTTTTTTCCATGGTTTACTGGAGGGTGAGAAGCTCTACATGGTGCAGCCCCCAGGCTTCGACGATGGCACTGGGAGAGTTTGGAGACTACGCAAGGCCCTCTATGGCCTGAAGCAGTCGCCTCGGTGCTGGAACCAAGAAATCAGCAGCACGCTCCTTCGTGGCGGGCTCCGGCAAAGCACTGCTGACCCTGCACTATTTGTCAGTCCTTGAGGCCAGACTTTCGCCGTTGTTCTGGTTTACGTCTATGATCTGCTCATTGCGTCGCCAGACACAGCTGCCATCCAGCGTGTCAAGGATCTGCTGCACGCCGCCTACCAGATGAAGGACCTTGGGCCTGCCAGAGTCTTCCTGGGCATGGAGCTCGAGCATGATCGCTTCGAGGGCGTCCTGCACATCCACCAGGCCGCCTATGTGCAGACACTTTCCACCCGCTTTGCGGAGGACGTGCCACTCGTGCCGAGCGCATCCTCACTCATCCTCAGTCATCCTTGAGAATGGTTGTAAGCCTTTCAGGTAGTGAAGCCGATAAAGCTAATGTTTTCGTGTTCGTTGCTGTGATCTCTCTTGCTTCTACTGACTCCACATGGACTAGCCAGGCTTGTGCTCTGCATCGCAGATAACATTTTCCCCATATCCACATGTATGTGTTGTGTGCGCCGTTTTGTGACTGGTACGAATTCCCCTGTTGCTTCCTCCTGTACTACTTCTAGTAACAGCCACTTTGTCATTGATCGCATGATCAGAGTCAAGTGTTGTTTCTTACCATTTCTTCTGATGTAGAATCTGCCGTTGTTGTAGTCAACTTGTGGACTATGCTGGTACAGGATATCTTGCACGAGTATGATTTTTTGGTTGCTAATTGTGCAATTTCTCTAGGCTGTTACATCATACCTATGTGCAATCCGTAGTTGGAGTGGCTTTTGAAGTATGCAGATCATTAGGCGTCCATCCACTATTTTCCCTTCAAACACCCCTGGTTGGGTGTGCACCTCGCTAGCTTCTGAACCATGTCTTTGCTAAAAACGTTGTGAGAAGCTCCTCTACCCGTGGGGCTCATACCGTTCTATGGATTTTACAGCCCCTTGATTGTACTCAGAGTAGTATCATCAGTTGGTCATCCCTGTACCCCTCATCCGACTTTACGATATCATGATCCCATGTGTGCAGCAATGTGGGCTATTCAAGTAGGTGATCGGTCATCACAGATTCTTTTGTCTGGACAGGAGGTTCACCATCTACTCATTTCCTTTGTCATTTCCTAAGTCCTCATTTTTTTCTTTGCATTTTCCTCCCTTTTTGGTGTACTTTTGCCTTGTCCAAATGTCATGCTAGATGCACCTTAACTTCTTGCAAGTCTACCGTAGCTGTTGGTTGCAGTTGTAACCAGCGTCAATATCCATGTGAGACGAGGCTTCTTTTGACTCTGAATTCTCGTCGCCACGATATAGATTGTAGTCTAGGATTTTCCAGTCGTTGGATTCCTTCATCCAAGCGTTGTTGTTGGTGTTGTTGATGCGACCAGATACTGTGGTCGTTAGGAGAAACCATGTCATTTTGCACTACTCACTTTTGGCGGTGTTTCTCTTATTGGTGGTCTGCCTGTCCCTCGACTACCCTCTCCCGAGCCTGAGGTCTTCCTCCACACGGAGCAGAAACCGAAGGAATTTGAGACATCTCCATCTCGCTACGCCCTGATTCAGATGTGGCCTAAGGACATATGGCCCTACTACCACAACTAGTAGGGCCATATTCCCTCAGTGTCAGGGCTAGGAGATGGTCCTGACATTTCTTGCTGCGGAGACCCATGCCACAAGGGCGCCTCAACTACCTGAATTCCCTCCATGAGTGTCTTACAGAGATCAAAGCTGAACTCTGGAGGTGCGCCATGCCTTCACACTTGCCTTGGGACTGGTGGTACGATGTAACTGTGGGCACTCGATGCCATCATGATGGGGGCACACTTAGACCATGTGAAGCTCTTCATGGGCTTCAACCATGTGGATCTCTCAGTGCTTTCAGAGTCACTATAACTGCTTCCTTGGGGTCAAAGATACTTCATCCAGGTGACCTTCACTCATGAGGTTTCTGTCGTCCATCACTAGGATCCACTTGTTGCAATAGTGGCTACGACCCTTTTGACGCCTCCATCCCACTTTGCCAGTTCTACCTCCACCGCATCCTCCTCCTCCCCCTCTACCCAGAGCGGCCAGACCCTAGGCATTACACTAGGTGCATAGGGAAATAAAGGGAAAAAGAGACGCGATAATGGATAGCATCAGCAATGAGAACAGCCCACGAGTAGTTGAAGCGGGCGTTCTGTCCACTGTTATACCTGCGGGTATGTTTACCGCTGCACGGAGTGCCAGCAACCCCTTCATTGGCTAAGGGTCATGCACGGCCTCCATGCGGAATACACACAGCGGAAATCCACTGGTAATACACGGATGGTTTGTGCTGCCACCAGAGGTGTAGCAGATACAACCACTTCACTAGACAACAATAGTGATCTTGACCCCCGGGATTGCACGATTATGGAGCTTTGTCAGCTACTGGAACTTTGTTTTGAGGGAGGTGTGAGTGTGTTGTAACAGCCGGGTAGCCCCAGACAACTTGTCCTACTACCTATGTTTCCTGTAATGATGCTTGTGGAAGGGCTCAGTCAGCTTGTGGTGAGGATAGACCTGATAATAGCGACTAGCTTGATAATTCACATATCCATGTTGTTTATTGTTGTCCTGAGTCCTTAACTGAGCATCCAATAGAGGCAGATGGTTTTATAGCATGTTGTTAGTGTCAAAGAAAGGTCGTGAGTTGAGTGGCACCTGGATCATTGACTGTGGTTCCACCCATCACATGACCCATCATCGTAGTGACTTAGTCGTGATTTGGCCTGTGACGTCTGTTTGGTCTGCTGGCATAGGGTCTGGTCAGTCGTTGCCTGTCCAGGGGATTGGGGTAGTGCGGATCGATAGTCTGTATGGCCCCTTGTATAATTCTTATGTGCTCTTTGTCCTTGGTCTTGACCTCAACCTGCTCTCCATTTATGCATGCACCAAGATGTATCTTGTTGTTGAGAATCCTTCTTACTTTGGTAAAACGATTGCTCTTGACACTCACTCTTTTGTTCTTTGTGCCTCATTTTTCAATGATCTGTATGGTGTGTCTCATTCCACATAATCTGACTCCTCTCCTTACGCCCCATCTCCTCGTGTGTCTGGTACTAGAGTTTTCTCTCTGGAACAACACCATTTACTTCATCGCTGTCTTTGCCATGTGAGCTCGGACACTGTGTCCAAGCTCATTTGGACTCAGCCAGCCCTCATTCTTGAACGCGGCTTCCTTCAAGGAGATGCCCAAGACCGAGTGCCTATTGTGCACTTAGGGCAAGATGCATCGCTGTACTTACCCTGACACCACTTCTGAGGCACTGCGTCCGTTGGAGTTTGTCCGATTGGATCTTCTCAGTCCCCTTCCTCTCAAGTATCTCTTAGATCAGGGGCGATGTGTTCTCACCCTGAATGATGAACTCACCTAGATGCGGGGGGTCTATAGTCTCCACCACAAGAGTGATGCCGCCCTGGCGGTCCGCCTGTGGCTGGTGATGGCTGAGTGCCAATCTCATCGAGCCCTCCACACGTTCTGCTCGGATCGTGGTGGTGAACTCTGAGGTGAGATGGACACATTCTCTACTGAGCACGGCGTTTTCCACCAGCTCTCAGCCCCTTCTATACCATAGCAAAACGGCTTGTCAAAGCGCAAGAACCACAACATGGAGGAAGTGGTACACGCCATGTGGTCTGAGTGCGGTCTTCCACAATTCTTTCCATTTATTTTTGGTCTTCTCATACATTAATTGGGTCTTGAACTGCCTACCGCATGATCCTCTTCCAAACCATGTCATCCTGCACAAGCTGTTGTTTGGCCATCACGCCAACCTCTGCCTTGCTTGTGTATGGGACTCCCTAGCCTGCGTCTGCTACATAATGCACTAGCAAGGATCCAAGGTCTTGCCGCGGGATCGCATGTGTGCCTTCCTTGGTGTTTCCTGCAGGTTGAATGCCTAATGCTTTTGGAACCCCGCTGGCCACCGCATTGTCAATTCTGAAGACACTCTTTTCTTAAAGGCTCTCATGTACCATAAATTTTCCAGCATTTTGTTCATGTCCAATGACCATGTTCCTACCTGAGTGGCTTCTTGACGAATGAGGGAGTTTAGACTTGCCAATGGGTGTATTCTGGCCTCCTCATGTGTGGTTCTTTCTCCTGCTGATGAGGATCAGGCCATTTTGGTTGGCATTCTAGTGGCCTTGTTGGTTCCCTTTGGCACACCTACGCTCATGCCAGTGTTAGTTTTTTCTAGCACACCTACTCCGGTGCTAGTGTCAGTTCCCCATGTCACACCTGCTCTTGTGCCAATGTCAACTTCCCCTCGCACACCTGCTCTTGTGTCAGTGTCAGCATCCTTTGGCACACCTGCTCCTGCACCATTTCNCTCCTGCTGATGAGGATCCGGCCATTTTGGTTGGCATTCTAGTGGCCTTGTTGGTTCCCCTTCGCACACCTACGCTCGTGCCAGTGCTAGTTTTTTCTAGCACACCTACTCCGGTGCTAGTGTCAGTTCCCCATGTCACACCTGCTCTTGTGCCAATGTCAACTTCCCCTCGCACACCTGCTCTTGTGTCAGTGTCAGCATCCTTTGGCACACCTGCTCCTGCACCATTTCATGCTCCCTCTGGCACATGTGCTCTGTGCCTGTGCCATTTTGCACCAGCACACATGATCGGGTGCATGTGACAGCATCTTGAGTTGCACGAGGTCCTCTGACTATACCTGCTTCCCCTGCGCATGAGCACGCACCTGTCCATAATCCGCTTGCACCCTCTCCCCTTCCTTGTAAGCCTGTGGCCCCTATGGTTGTAGCCCAACTGCCTGTTCCAGAGGTCAGTGATGGATATGAAGGTGCCATAAAGTGACAAAAATGGGTTTCTTGATGAAAACATTCTGACACCGCAGATGCATAGACGATGTTTTATAGGTTCCAACATACTTCACAGAACTCAATTCGGACTCCGTTGAAGTGTGATGTGGAGTTTCCAAGTTTGCAGATCATGGGTCGGGTTCAAGTGACGACCCGAGCACTTTTACGACAAAAGGCGGCAAGCATTATTGGCCAGGACGGCGGAGATCAGCCTTCAAGGAGAAAAGACAGCTGAAGGACCTCCAAGAGACTTCAAGGAAGGATCATTCCATGATTATTGGCTGTGTAGATTGTGGGAGATGTTATTCTCATGCATGTGAATGTGACTACCGCTCATCCCGCTAGGTTGGGAGTTTACTAGAGGATCAACTTTGACAGATTGTATCTCAATGCTCCCTTGGCAAAATGAGGCATGTAAGAGCTTGTCATAAATCTGTGATCATTTAACTTCTCACTCAAGATTACATTAAGACATTCACGTTCTCTGCAAACCTACATTCACTTATGTAATTTCTGTCTGTGCAACCTACAACTCCCTCTAACAAGCAGTTGGTCCTGCCTAGGCAGCTCTTAGTGAGCCTCATCACCTCCTTCAGGGATTCCACTGTTTATATCAGTGGCTTTAGAGTTGAAAACAGGCTTTGGATCATCCTTGAGGCATTTCTTGCACCCTGTTGTGTGAGAGAGATGGTTTTGGGCTGAACGTTGCACTACCATGGCGACATCCGCTTTGGTGGTGGCCGATGTCAACATCGCCAAGTTTTGAAGGCAAGAATTTCTTTAATGGGAGCCACAACATGAAGACAATGCTGACGGAGTAGGGTCTCTGGAGTCAGGTGGATGAGAAGGAGAAGGAAAAAGCTGAAGGATCTCTCTATCCTGGTGAGTTACATACCTACTGCTAGAATGATGACTGCACCCTCGCCTCCATCTACCTCCACCTTCCCAAACGGTAGCAACTCCTTGTCTGTGGCATCCTCTTACCAAAGGAGGTTTGGTAAAAACTTGAGTCCACTGATGCTTCCAAGTTAATCCTCATGAACATGCAGCTGCATCATCGCTTTCATACGGCAAAGATGGATGAGTCCAGATCCATGATCAACTACATCAATATGGTGAAGTCTCTCGCTAACCAGCTTGCTGTAAATGAGGACCTTGCCAAGGAACGTGTGCTCATGCTAACCATTCTCTATGGCCTTTCTAGCCGTTACACCCCTCTCATTGTTGTCTTTGACTAGCGTGGCGACAAGCTATTCCTCAACGATGTGGAGGGGATCTTGTTGTTTGAGGAGGAGCGTCACAAGGGAGATGAAGGCTGAAGCGGACTGGATGTTGCTCTCATCACCAACTCTAGTCATAGGGGTGGTGCTGTACCAACCAAGGAAAATGGCGGAGGACGAAAAACAAAGGGGAACTGCCACTACTGCAAGAAGCTGGGCCATTGGGCGCGCAAATGCCAGAAGATGAAGAAGGCCAATCTTGCGGCTGGAGTGGGAGCAACAAAGCAGTCCGACGCTTCTGCGAATGCAGCATATTGGAAGAGTGGATTCGTGACCACCATCTAGGTCTTTTATGTCTCCGACAACAGCACCTTGTTCTGGATGATCAACTCGGGAGCCACGCGGCACATGACATGCCGCCAAGAGTGGTTCGTGGTATACACCGCAATTGAACCTTGTCAGGTATACATGGGAGACAACCATGTGCAAACGATGGTTGGGGAGAGTGAGACTGTTTTTTGTGTTTCCACTAAGGGCAAACACGTGGAACATCATGTGAAGGAGTTGCTCCATGATCTAGAGGGTCATCTAACCCCCTGTCTGTTTCTTCTCTCATCTCTAAAGGCATGTAGGTTTGCTTCAACAATGGAGACTACACCATCTCTTCCTGTGTAGGCTGTATGCTCACAAAAGTGGACAAGGAGGATGGTCTTTACCGTCTCTACGTGGCATCGGAGAAGGAAGCCGACTCAACGTTGAGAGGGAGAAAACATGACATTGGCCTGTGGCACCGTCGGCTTGGTCACGTTGGCGTTGGCGCCATCATCTCCGTGCAACAGATGGTTTGCGGCCTGGAGCTCAAGGGGGTGAAGCAGCCTAATGCACTGACTTGTGCAAGCTAAACTGAAGGGAGGCAACCTTGCTCGCCTTTCATGAGAGAAGGAAGGGGGTAGCTGAGCTTCTCTCATTCGTTCGCTCTGATTTGTGCTGTTCCATGCTATCACAGTCCTTGTCCAGCAAGTTGTACTTTGTGACATTCATTGATGAAAAGTCGAGGAAGACGTGGCTGTCCTTCCTGGTTGGATGAGAAGGATGAGTGCTTTGATGTTTTCAAGTTGTGGATTGCTGCTATACAGAGTGAGAGTAGTAGGGGGTTGAAGGTTCTTCACATCGATGGTGGAGGAGAATACCTCTCCAACGACTTCCGCAACTACCTCAAGAGGCATGTGATCCAATACGAGGTCACTCCACCTGAAACACCGCAGCCAAATGCCATGGCTGAATGTACAAACTGCACACAATGGAGCGTATTCGCAGCATGCCCCAACATGGGGAGATCCCACCAACCTTTTAGGTGGAAGTGGTCAACACTGTCGTGTACCTGAAAAACCGAAGTCCCACACGCGTCGTACTGCTGATGACACCGGAGGAGGCGTGGACAGGATACAACGCAATAGTGATGCACCTAAAAGTCTTTGGGTGTGGCACATTAGTGCACGTCGGCAATCGCAACAAGCTGGATGCAAAATTGGTGAAGGAGGCCTTTCTTGGCTACAAAACCATGGGATACCGCCTCTACAACCTCACTGTACGCAAGATCATCCACAGCCATAATGTGGGCTTTCAAGACGACGTGAAGGGCTGGACTTGGAGCCCTAATTCTGCAGTTCCACTTGCTCCTGCACTTGTACCAGAGGTGGGAGGAGAACCGGTAGTAGAAGAGGGCGGTACGGAAGATGGCAGTGATATCAACAATGAAAAGGAGTTTGATGGAGCTGAGAAGGAGAATGACATACTATCCAAATCTGACAAGAAGGAGCACAAAAATAATGCACAACAGCTACTGTGAAGGTCAGCACGCCTAAAAAAAGGTACAAAGGACAGTTTTGAGAAGCTACGGCGGTCTGAGAGACTTACAAAGAAGCAAATGCAATAAGAGGAGCGGCTGAACCTGTGCACTGCTCCACCAGCAACGGAGTCCTCTAACCTCGAGCTCCTCTTCATCACCATCATTGTTGACCTAGCCACCTTCAATGAAGCCATGCGCAGTGCCGAGGTGGCAGATTGGCATGCTGTAATAGATGAGGAGTATGGTGTGCTCATAAAGAATGGCACCTGGACACTCGAAGAAGCTCCACATGGCAGCCGGGTGATTGGGTGCCAGTGGATTTTCAAGCATAAGCAAGGTGTGGATGGTAAGGTGCTTGGGAACAAAACATGGCTGGCAGGAGTATGCATAGACTGAGGGTGTGCATTGCAATGAGACATTTGCACCTGTTGCAAAGTCCCCATCCATTCGAGCGATCCTCGCTTTTGATGCTGCTGTAGACTAGGAGGTACACCAAATGGATGTGACATGTGCATTTCTGAATGGTGACCTCGAGGAGGATGTGTACATGGAGCAGCCGGAGGAGTATTTAGTGGAGAAAAAGGAGCAGCTTGTGAAGGCTCTCTACGGTCTGAAGCAAGCACCTCAACCATGGTACCACAAAATGGATGAGCAGCTGGCTGGCCTTGGTTTTGTGTACAGTGAAGAAGAGTATGCAGTCTATGGGCACATGCAAGAGGTAAGCCAGCTTATCATCTTGCTCTACGTTGATGATCTGCTTGTTGCCTCTGACTCCAAATCTCTTTTGGACGATAACAAGTAGTCCCCTGCTGCAATGTTTGACATGAAATGGGAGAGGTCAGCACCTACCTTGGCCTTCAGGTCAAGCATGACTGGCACTAGCACACTTTGGAGTTGTCGTACAGCATGTACGTGAGCGATATCGTCAAGCGCTTCAACATGGCAGGAGCACACAAAGCCGCAACATCACTCACAGTGGGAGAAAAGCTGAGCATGATGCAGACTCCCCACGGCATGCAAGAGAGCAGCTGCATGGAAGCAGTGCCGTACCAAGCACAAGTTGGGACTCTCATGTAGGCAGCAGCCAGCACACGCCTTGACATCAGCTAGGCAGAAAGACTGCTCAGTAAGTTTTGTGTGAATTCGGACATGCCACACTGAAGGCAGTCAAGCGTGTGATACACAACCTTGACAACATCAGCAGCCTTTGCCTCACCTTCAACGGCAACAATAGCCCCATCCTTATCCACTACGGCGACGCAGGTTGGGGAGGTGACCTGGACACAAGGAGGTCAACCAGTGGGTTCGTGTTTGTGCCTGAGGGTGGTGCAATCAGTTGGAGGGGCAAGAATCAAGAGTGTTTCAGCCTCTCCTCCAGCGAAGCAGAGTACATCGGCCTGAACGAAGGAAAAAAAGAAGCCGTGTGGCTGAGTGAGCTGCTCGCAAGCCTTGGGCAGTAGTAGACTGCAGCGAACACCAACTACTTTGACAATATGAGTGATTTGCTCTGACCAAGAATGCAGAGTTTCACGTCCGCTCCAAGCACACCGACTTGCGGTACCACTTCATCCGTGAGCTTGTAGCAAAGCAGGTGCTACATATGAAATTATACTTTTCAAGCATGATATTCCAAGACTTTGTGACCAAGCCACTGGCAATGCACCGCTTTCAGGAGTTGAGGGGACAGTGCGGTTTTTTTTGTTTTGTTTCGGTTTTTTTTGTTGTTTGTGTGTGTGTGTGTGTGTGTGTGTGTGTGTGTGTGTGTGTGTGTGTGTGTGTGTGTGTGTGTGTGCGTGTGGTGTTTTTTTTTCTTTTCTTTTTCTCTTTTCTTTTCTTTTTTTTTTTCCGTTCTTAAGTGGGAGAATGATGGAAATGAGGGTGCCATAAAGTGGCACAAATGGGTTACTCGATGAAAATCATCTGAAACCACAGCTGCATACAGGATGTTTCACAAGTTACAACACACTTTACGGAACTCCATCCAAAGTCCATTTGAGTGAGAAGTATATTTTGAAACTCTGGAGATCATGGGTTGGGTTCAAGTGACGACCCGAGAACTTTCTGTTGGCCTGAGGGTGAGTGTGCACCCTGGAGGGTCCCTAGCAGTGGCTGGTTCACACCACCAACTGTTTTTGGAGAGACTGAAACTATGGAGGCAACTGATTCCAAGGATGGCAAAATCTGGTCAGAGAGTGAGGCAATAGTTTTGGCCTCAATTGGATGGCAATTAACACTTTTTCAAGGCTCACACTTTTTCAACTGCTGGTGCAACTGCGGCTGNAGAACTTTCTGTTGGCCTGAGGGTGAGTGTGCACCCTGGAGGGTCCCTAGCAGTGGCTGGTTCACACCACCAACTGTTTTTGGAGAGACTGAAACTATGGAGGCAACTGATTCCAAGGATGGCAAAATCTGGTCAGAGAGTGAGGCAATAGTTTTGGCCTCAATTGGATGGCAATTAACACTTTTTCAAGGCTCACACTTTTTCAACTGCTGGTGCAACTGCGGCTGCAGTTGCACCAGCAGTTGCTGCTGCCGTGGGCTGCTGCGGCTGCTATGGCTACTGTAGTAGCGAAGGCAGCTGCTGCAGCAGCGGCAGCAAAGCAGGTCGGGTGGGGGATTTTTTGCTCTTGCGTTTTTTTTCTTCTTCCTCCTCGTTAGTCACACCGGGCGGCTGCCCGCTGTGAGCGAGCAGCGGGCAACGGGCAACTGCTTGCTGGGAGCGAGCCATTGCTTGCTGGCAGCGGGCTGCTGCTCGCTGCTCGCTCGTTGCAGGCAACGAGCAGCAGCAGCTGCTGCTGCCAACTGCTCGCTGCAGCAGCTACTGCGGCTGGCTGCTGTTGCGGCTTGCTGTTGCGGTTGCTACAGCCTACTGCTGCTGCTACACGCTGCTAGAGCTACTGCATGCCGCTATTGCTCCTCGCTGCTGCTGAGGGCTGCTGCTCCTATGAGCTACTGCTGTAGGCTGCTGCTGCTACGAGCTGCTGCTACGGTCTGTTGCTGCTGCGGGCTGGTGCAAGCTGCTGCTTCTTCTTGCTGCTGCTGCTGCACGCGGCTGCCGCTGGCTGTTGCTGCCACTGCTCGCTGCCGTTGCCTGCGACTGCCGCTGTTGCAGACTGCTGTTGCTGCGTGTTGGTGCAATTCACTACACCTAGGTGACGTTGTAGTGTGCGTCGTCGCCCGCAAGTGTTGGACCCGGCCTGCTGCTCACCTCCTCGAGTCACCTGTGGAGGTCAGTGCTACCGAAAAGAAATTCGGCAGCATTTCCCTTGGCCTAGTTGCCGTGGGAAAAAATCTGACGCCGCCACCAGGCGGGTCAATGCTGCCGGAAAAAAACCGGCAGCATCTCCCCTGCACTGCGCGTATGGGGGTCCGTCGGCGTTGTCTGGCACCTGTACGCCAGTCTTCTGCTGCTGTTGCCACGCTCTGGCTCTGATACCAAGCTAGAAAACTATGCAACAGGTTGGGGCAGCATGCGTTGTCGATGCAGCATGCGGGCTTCCACGCTTGTTGCTTAAGTCTGCTGCCCCCTCAGTCGGCTGCTCTAGAGTCTAAGTCTGGAAGCTCTGGGTTTGTTACTCAGAAACGCGCGCGCCAATGTTAGCGCCAAAAAGCAGCTGAAGACTGAAAGTAGCTGATTACGAATGAAGAATGAGCAAGAATGGGAGACCCCTCCAAGTTCTAGCTCCCCCCCACTAGTTTAGAACTTGTTACTCAGCTAACCAACCAATTAGAGAATAGTGTTGGGCCTATTTTCTGGCAGGCAGGGTTTGCTCGGTGAGTCCCTGCCAGACACCCGACAGCCCAAAACCCGGGCGTCGTCCGGTTTGCCTGAAAACTAGACCATACCATAATACTGATGTTGCAAACGCAGTCGTGCGGTCAGAATCAAGTAGAAAAATTGCTACAAGTTATGGCTGCACGAACCCAGGCAGTGTCTAGGACAGTCAACGATGCCAAACAGGGCCATACAACAGAAGACATGGACCCTAGGCATCGCATGATGCTGCAGACGCAATGCCACTACCAGACACAGCGGTCGATGCATGCAGACAACATCTACAGTGGCAGTGACCGCCGGCGGCCCGACCACCGAGGAGGCCTGCCAATGGAGCTGAGCGCATCGCCAGAGGGAGGAGGCTCCAGTGACGGGTGAGTGGGCCTCAGCGTGCGTCGGCTCCACCGAGCGACACTCCAGTGGCGTCAAGTCTCGTTGTCAATCATCTGCACGCCAATGTACACAGGCCGGGAGGACACAACAGAGTACAATGAGAGATGCAGGAAAACCAACATCAACAACGCTGCTGCCCCAACTTGCTGCCTAGGATTTCTAGCGAGATGCATTCGTCCACCTACAGAACAAAATGCTCGATCGCCCAACCAATAATGCGGTATCGGTATACCGTAGTTTCTTTTGCATTCTCCTATACTAATCATTTTGCTTCGTCCACTTGGGCACTAAAATAATTGTAGATCTTTGGACAAAACACTCTCAGTATTTATAAGTCTGCGCTCTGATACACACTATTCCGCAGACGGCTCATGCTCGGCCGCCGTGATTCGAGGACGCGTGTGGTGGAAGAATGCACGTCGTCCTGCGCAGTTCTTGGAGGGTTGCACGCGAGCGGTGGCAGACTGCAAGCATCAAATTGATGTCCGATGCTCGCAGTTGTATCCCAACAAGCTGCGAAGCTTGGAAAGTGCACGTCGTTCCTTCCACGGCTCAAACTTCAAGTTCGAACATCTGAAGTTAGAGGTACACACTTGGGTCCTGAACAGGCAGTTCGACCATTAACCAGCACCAAAATAAATGAAATGCCCATGGACGAATCAGTGTAGAAATTACCACGCCCAAAATTATAGTCGAATAAAACTGTCACTTAACTTCATTCTAGAAAATAGACGAAAATAAAAGACACTACGGTACTTTCATTTTGATGTTTGTTTGGAAAACAGTATCGCGGTACAATATCACGGTATGTTAGAAGGGTACCTTGACAGGTTAGTACCGATGCCGTACCGGTACGGCAAAGAAGAAACCCTACCATGGTACAAGCAATGCCGCGATACAAAATTGCAGTGAACCGCATACCTGTAGTACCGCTATCAACCCTGCCCATCGTGCACCAAAGCCCATTGAGTTATGTGCTCATCATGCGCTATTCCTCTCTACACATTGCAACTTGGGAAGCTTGCGAGACTATGCACGTCTTCCAAGACCAGAACCTCGCTACTCTACCACATGCCTTCGTGCTAGAGCCTTGCTGCCAGAACGCCATTGCCACATCAATGACAACAGCACTACATACCATTTTGGCATCCACTCACACTTCCTCACCCCTCCCCCACAATCCCCTGTTGTACATTGTGTCGTTCCTGTACTGTTTACTGTGACCACTCGGCCGTGTCCATACTCGTGCAGATCCCTGAGGCAGGCGGCCCTGGTGACGCCGGCGCGATGACAGGCGGCGGACTACCCGCTTGGAGCTGACCGACCACTGTTACAGAGCCCCAGATGCCACCGGGACTCTTTGCTGTGTCTGATACGTCTTGTAGGCGTCTTTCGGCGGACTGGCCATGAAGCCTATTTGCATGTTTTTGCATTGTATGCTCACTATCAGTCGATGGATGCATGCATGTGACCAGTCGTAGCGTCCGTTTTTTGATTCTGCACGTCTAGGTTCAGACGGCGCAGCATTCTGACATGTGTGCGTAGAGTTACGGCCAAAACAGCGGTTTTGGGCTGGTTTTAGGGCAGCCCTTGGACTGCCGCGTGCGACACCCGCCGTGCGCTGCGGCAGGTATTTATGCCTTGGACCTGTCATTTGTCATTTCTCTCTACATATGCTATATTGAAGCATTCTGACACTGTGTCTTGTGTCTCCTAGCCAAACCCTTGCCGTTGCGTGTGCGACCTGTGACTGTCGTCACCGTCTAATCAGGCACTGACGCCCGATCAGCGGCTGCGTTGCTAGGAAGCTTCTACGCACTTTCTCATGGTATCAGAGCAGTGAGACAGTTCTCACCGAGCTGCGCAGCAAAGACGGAGCAGAGCAACAACAGTGAGAGTCACCGCTGCTACAGAGTTTCTGGGGTCTGTTGGAGACGGCCGGTCGCCGTCAACGCGCTCCATCCACCACGTGAGATCGCAGCTGTAGAGGCAGCAGCAGCGGCATGCACCGCCATGCAGAGGTGTGTGGCGGCGGCGGTGCGTGCAGCCGCCCCCACAGCCGCAGCAGCAGAGCAGCAGCAGCAGAGGCGGCGACAGCAGCAGCGCAGCAGCAGCGGCCGCAGCAACAGTGTGGCAGCAGCGGCGGCAGCAACAACGCAGCAGCAGTGTCGGCAGCAGCAACGCAGCAGCGGCAGCGGCGGCAGCAGCACAACAGCAGCAGCGGCAGTCGCGGCGGCAGCAGCAGTGCAGTAGCGGCAGCAGCAGTGGCACGCGGCGGCGGTAGCCAGCACCAGCTATAGCACGTAGCACCAGCCGCAGCGCGCAGCAGCAGCAGCAGCCGCTGCTGCCACCGCTGCACACGCAGTGATGCAGCTGCTACTGCAGCTGACAACATTGCTGTAGCAGCAGCTGGGCAGAAGTTGTAGCAGCAGCTGGGCAGAAGCTACTACGTAGCTTCCGTGGAGCTGCCACGCGCAACTGCAAAGCGGCTCCACACGCGTGCAGAACCGTGACAAGAAAAAAAAAAGGAGGGGACGAGCTGATGTCAGCATTGTTGACTGCTGACGTCATCAGGTCGTGCTGACGTCAGCAATCACTTGCTGACCTCAGTATAACAGTTGGCCAAATTTTCACCTGGACAGTCAAAATTTGCCAGCGTTTCAACTCCTCGAGGAACGCAGACAGTTTTGAAATCTGACAAACTTGACCTATCGTCCTCTAGTGAGCGGCGATATGAGTTCGCCCGACGACAAGGACAAGGGACCAGGTGATCCCTCCTCCTCTTCTTCAGGGGTGTTGAGCCCTCACTCGCAGGCCATTGCGGACCTGCACAGCCAGCAGGAGGAGATGCGTCGCCTGAAGCGAGAGCAGACTGACGCGATCCGCACGTTGATTGAGCTTCTGCGTGCTCAGACCTCGGCTCCTTCGCGGATTTCTGAGGGAGCTGCCGGCATTGCGGCTTCCACCCAACACTCGGCCCAGGTGCCCGTGACAGGTGCTCCGCCTGCTTCACCTCCTGGCGTGGTTTGCCCACCACCTGCGGACCTCCTTGATGACGAGCCCTTCATGCCAGGCTTTGAGGATGACTCCCAGGAGCGGGAGATTCGTCTTCTACAGGAGCACCTCCGCCAGCTGCAGACGGGTACTCGACCTCCACCCGTGCCCAAGATACGATCGTCACCTGACTTCCACGGTGATCACGCCCTTCCAAGAATTTTCCCCGTCTCTCGTCCTCCTCAGTCCACGGTTGCTCTCCCCACGGAGCGGCAGCCAAAGGACTTTGAGGGACCACCTCCACGATACATCAGCGAGGATGGATTTGACTGCTGGGAGATCCTGTTTCAGGTGTGGGCCACTTCTGAGGGAGTGTGGCCTTACTACCACAGCCCATACCAGTCTACAGATCCAGCACAGGTGCTGACAACAGCCCGGGCCATGCGAGGACTTCTCTATGCCATGCCACGCGAGACAGTCGTCGACTTCCGCCCCTTCCTTGGCGAGGCTGGCACAGGCACCGGAGCTGATCCTCGTGGAGGCTGGGATCTGGCGTTGTCCCTATTGGCCGCAGAGACGCACGCCACACGCGCGTCACACATTCGTGCTATCCACTCACTCCGTCAGGGACCAGCGGAGCCTGCGGCGGATTACTGGCGATGCGCCATGCGTATTTACACGCGTCTGGGGACCTCAGGGGGCACACAGCTGTGGGCACTTCGGACGATCATGCTCGGAGTTCGCCTGGAGTACACTTACATCTTCACACGGTACAGCGACGCTGCTCTCGAGCCTTTCTCAGCCACTGTGGAGCTGCTCCCCTAGGCGCATCAGCTGTTCCTCCAGGTGACATCGGCCCGCAAGGCAGCAGTAGCGCATCAGGAGACTTCCCTCGCTGCAGTAGTCCTCGCATCACCATCATCTTCATTCCTGCAGCCACCCTCATCTACCTCCATCACGACCTCATCTTCCTCCTCCTCTTCGACCCCGTCTACACCCACGCAGACACCGGGCGTTGCAGCAACTACCCAAGGGAAGAAGAAGAATAGGAAGCGCGGATCGGGTCAGTAGCAGCCGTCATCCGGTGGTAGCAGTGGCCGTTCCGTGCACTGCTACAACTATGGAGGTGCCCATCGCTACACCGAGTGCCAGCAGCCGCTTGACTGGGAGCGCATCACTCGTGGACTTGAGGCTGCCCATGCTACTCGCACCGCGTCCGGCACATCGCCCACACACTCCTCTAGACGCACGGCGACCACGACTGCAGCTGTTCCTGCGTCCTCATCAGCGAGCAGCAGTGATCCCTACCCACGTGATCGCACCATCGCCGAGCTTCGTCAGCTTCTAGCGCTTTGCTTTCCGGGAGGTGCGAGTGAGTTGTCATCGTCGAGTGGGTCACAAACTGCTTGTTCATCCGTCCTCGTGACTCGTGTCGACACGTGCGGGGGAGCACAGTCCGCATGTGATGATGCTGGGCCTGACTGCACTCACTGGATTCATGAGTCTCACCTTCGTGATGTACGTCGTTCACTGACGGCTCAACGTCCCTCTGATGCTGAGTGTTCCATTGCTCGTTGTATAGTGACGTCCACCAGTCGTGACTCCGGTGGCACTTGGATCATCGATTCCGGTGCCACCCTCCACATGACGTGTCGTCGTAGTGACTTTGTGGTACTTGGTCCTGTCACGACTGTCCGTTCTGTTCGTACAGGCTCTGGTCAGTCCTTACCGGTCCACGGCGTTGGGGTTGTATGCTTTGATGGTCCGTATGCCCCCCTGTATCTCTCTGACGTGCTATTTGTGCCTGATCTTGAGCTCAGTCTGCTGTCTGTGCGTGCCTGCACTCTGATGGGTCTCTCCGTTGAGCATACAGCTGATTCGGCAACTGTGACTGCTCTTGACACCCGTAGCATTGTCCTGCGTGCTTCAGTCGTAGATGATTTGTACCGCATTGCTCGGTCCTCCTCATCTTGCTCTCCCTCCTCCCTTGGTCGCGTTTTTGTCACTGGTGTTCTATCCTCGGAACACCAGCGTTTGCTTCACCGACGTATGTGTCACGTGGGCTCCAACACTGTGTCGAAGCTCATCCGGACACAGC
>SZWC01004103.1:160309-174630 GCA_023375785.1 Penium margaritaceum
GTTGACTTCAACCAAATAACAGGTACGGCCCTCTCAAACAATGGGAAACGACGATAGTCGTCCTCTCTTACAGTTTTCATCATCTATCTCTTGGTACATCTTGGACGAATTCTAGATCTAACATATATAATAAAGACGACTTCGCAATCCATACATATGCCAGAAAAAGTGCAAACAAGTTTTTTTTGAAATCAATACCAAATCATTTCCTATCTTAAACAAAATGGACACTGATTCTACTGATTCTAGAACATGATATAAAATTTTTACACTGGGAGAAAAGTGATGTGACAAGTCAATACATGCGAGTAAACTTCTAGGAAGTGACGATGTTAGAAGACTACTATACATAGGTTATGAAGTGTATAAAAGTGGGGTGATTAACCATAACTCGCCTGAAGCACCCTGGAAAATGACAAAGGTTCAAGCCACAAACATGAAAAGCAAGGCTTTGCACCAGAATTAAATCAGGTGTACCACACTTGGCTTGCACCTGCTCCCCATCAACCTTATTCCATCAGGGCAAGGTCAACCGTGTGCCCAGAAATTGCAACATTGCATCCATAACCTCACCATGATGGAATAAGGTTGATATGGAGCAGGCGCAAGCCTAGTGTGGTACACCTGATTCAATTCTGGTGCAGATCCTTGCTTTTCATGTTTGTGGCTTGAACCTTTGTCATTTTCCAGGGTGCTTCAGGCAGCCATCACCCATGTTGGGGGATTCTTCCATCTGGGCCTCCTCACCTGCTGTCTGGTCTCTAGCCGATGACAAACCCACCATCATGGATGTGGGTCCAATGTCCTCGTCATTCTCCACTGGCACACCTGGCCCTTTGCCTGCGTCAGTCCCTATTGGCACACATGGCCCTTTTCCTTTGTCGTTACCCACTGGCACACCTGGCCCTTTGCTTGTGTCATTTCCCACTGGAAAACCTGGACCTGTGCCTATGTTGGTTCCTCTTTCTGTCCCTCCTGCCTCAGCCTCTCAAGCCGAAAACAACAAGTCCACACATGCATAGGTATGACATTTAATGGTGGACACACAATACAAAGAAATGCAAATCGGGCCCAAGGCCAGTCCACCTAAAAAACCCTAGAGGCTGGGGAAAAAGGGCAGAGTGCCCCAGGAAGTTTCTGGGACACTGTGGCAGCTGGCCTGCAGCTGCAGATGGGCTGTTCCGCACCCGACAGTGCTCCAGCGCCAGCTTGGTCCGCATGAGGAATCTGCACAAGCGAGGACACTGCTGAGTGGACACAGTCATTTGCACATACAGACGGGAATGGCTCACATCACAAAACCTAGAAGTGATGCTTCTTCTGCTGGCTTTCAGTGCTACTTTGATTCAATATGTGTGATCGTGATGCAAGCTGAATCCTGCAGGGTCTTGCAATTGTTCTTACTTTTGAGTCTCAGACGTGCGACTTGCTCATCTCACCATTCAATGTCTCTTTTTGGTTGTCTTGTCCAAGGTTTCCAGGAAGCTGGTTTCCATGCATTCTCATGGCCCACATTAAGTGCCAAAACTGGTAGCCCATGCAGGGGGTAGGGGTGGGGAACATTTCTGATTTCTTTTTTTACTCTAGGAACTGCTTGAGCTCCAGCAAAAGAGAAAAAAAGACAAAAGAGAATCTGCTTCATCTTCGTGGGGCTGAACAAGTAGAAATGTGTTTTGAAAGAATCAATTTTGTCTTTTCAGGCCCATGTTAGAAGAATCATGAGCTCTGGTAGTGAGTGGAAGAATTGCAGCACCAAGATATGGCCAAGTCCGGAACACGTTAACTAAGAAACAAGGGAGAAAGTTAATGAGCCCAAATTACACTGATGTATTGTGAACCTGTCGCTAGCCCAGAAGGCCCCATTATCTCCGTTGTGCCCAAAGGGACCGGCAGGGATTGCACATGCCAACAAGGAAGAACAAGACTAAGTCTCCCAAGGCACCGGAACATGCCACCGAGTGCTCATGTCTCAATCTCAGTGTAAATGATAATGTACGAAACACACAAGCAAGACCAGAATGGTGTGTGTTTGACAGAAAAATTTCTCACAGCACTGGCAGCTTAAGAGCATGGCATGGGGTCTCCTGAGGCGTCGGCACAAAGTACTGTGTACCTGTGTCAACTACCGAGAAAATCCTACCAGCCATGAATGGGTGAACTAAGTTACCAGGATGCATCAGATGTGTCACACAAGCAATAGTGGAGCTGTTGGAGCATCAACAATGAAAACAATGAAGCACTTGCTGGGCTGCAAGAGCTGTCAACAAGGTACCAGCTGAGGAGATGCACCAATGCGCTCCTTGCTCAGAGGATCCAGGGAACAAGGACCTCAGCACCGCTGTGCCAGAATGAATCTGCTCCCCCTGCAGATGGCCACAAACCTGTCTCCTGCAGGGATCATCATATCTCCATCTAACTCGACCGATCCTGGAAGAATAAGAAAAAAATGGCTATACCTGAAAGAGGCTAAATATGTAAGGACGTCACCTGAGAAGGGAATATGGGGCTACAATGGATGCCCATGTACAAAACTCAATTGTGCATTTACTAAAACCTGTCACTTGCCAGCTCCATAGTAGGAGTGTAAGAGTAAGCCAGTCACACCTTGCACATATGGAGACTGCCAAAGGTCCCAACTGGTAGGGTTCTGGGTACCACCCTCATTGGAGTGGGAGGGTGCAGAAGTGGATAAGATGCTGCCCAATGTGATGGAAACTGGGGAAGCCCTCAGGGAGGTGATCAGGCTCACCAAGAGCCGCCTAGGCAGGACCAACTGTTTGTGAGAGGGAGTTGCAGATTGCACAGACAGAAATTACGGAATAAAATGTAGGTCTACAGAGAACGCGAATGTCTGAATCAACTCTTGAGTGAGAAAGCACATTGTCACAGCTTTCTAACAAGCCGTTATGTGCCTCATTTGGCCTAGGGAGCACTGAGATACACTCTGTCAAAGTCTACCCTCTAGCACACTCTCCTAGCCTAGCGGGATGAGCGGCAGTCACCTTGTCACACAAGAGAATTATGTCTCACACCACTTGGACGACCAACAATCNCCTTTTCTCCTTGAAGGCCGCTCTCAGCCGTCCTGGCCAATAATCCTGCTGACTTTTGAGCTCAAAGTGCCCAGGTCGTCATTTGAACCCGACCCATGATCTCCAAACTTTGGAAATCCATATCTCACTCAAACGGACTCCGTATCGAGTTCCGTAAAGTGCGTTGGAACCTGTGAAACATCCTCTATGCAACTGTCATGCCAGATGATTTTTATCGAGCAACCTATTTTTTTCACTTTCTGGCACTCTCGTATCCATCATTCTCCCACTTTGCGAGAACAAAAATCACACAAGTCCGCACTGTCCCCTCAGCTGCTGAAAGCGGTGCGCTGCCAGCAGCTTAGTCTGGAAGTCTGCCAGCATCATGCTTGAAGGGCAGAACTTGATCTGCACCACCTGCTTTGCCACGAGTTCGCGGATGAACTGGTACCGCAGGTCAATGTGGTTGGTGCGGCGTGAAATTTGGCGTTCTTGGTCTGAGCAATGGCGCTCATGCTGTCACAGTAGATGGTGGTCAATGTGGTCTACTTCTGTCCAAGGCTTGCCAGCAGCTCACGCAGCCACACAACTTCCTTTGTTGCTTCACTGAGGGCGATGTACTCTGCTTCGGTGGAGGAGAGGGCAACGCACTCTTGCTTCCTGCTCCTCCAACTGATTGCACCTCCCCCGAGCAGAAACAAAAACCCACTGGTTGACCTCCTTGTGTCCAGGTCACCTCCCCAATCTACGTCACTGTTGCCGATGAGGATGGGACTGTTGTTGCCATTGAAGGTGAGGCAAAGGCTGCTGCTGCTGTCGAGGTAGCGCAGCACGCGCTTGACCGCCTCCCAATGCGGCACGCCCGGATTCGCGCAAAACTTGCTTAACACTCCCACTGCTTGGCTTATGTCAAGGCGCGTGCCAACTGCTGCATACATGAGGGTTCCAACAGCTGCTTGGTACAGCACTGCTTCCATGTGGCTGCTCTCTTGCATGCCGCGGGGAGTCTGTGTCATGCTCAGCTTCGCTCCCACTTCCAGTGGTGTTGTTGCTTTGCGCACTCCTGCCATGTTGAAGCGCTTGATGATGTCGCTCACGTACGTGCTCTGCAACAACTCCAAAGTCTGCTGCTGCCGGTCGCGCTTGAGCTGAAGGCCAAGGTAGTAACTAAGCTCTCCCATGTCTTTCATGTCGAACCTGGCAGCAAGGGACTGCTTAACATCGCCCAAAAGAGACTTGGAGTCAGATGCAATGAGCAGATCATCAACATAGAGCAAGATGATGATCTGGTTTGCCTCTTGTGTGTGCCCAAAGACAGCATGGTCTGCTTCACTGCGCACAAAGTCAAGGCCAGCTAGCTGCTCATCCATCTTGTGGTACCATGCTCGCGGGGCTTGCTTCAGGCTGTAGAGGGCCTTCACAAGCTTGCACACCAAACCTTCCTTCCCTTCCATGACATAGCGCTGCGACTGCTCCATGTACACATCCTCCTCAAGGACACCATTAAGAAATGCACACGTCACATCCATTTGGTGCACCTCCCAGTCGATAGCAGCAGCAAGAGCGAGGATCGCTCGGATGGATGGGAACTTCGCGACAGGTGCAAATGTCTCATTGTAATCCACACCCTCAGTCTGCGCATATCCCTTTGCAACCAGCCGTGCTTTGTACCTGAGAACCTTACCATCTGCACCACGCTTGCGCCTGAAGATCCACTGGCATCTGATCACCCGGCTTCTACGTGGAGCCTCCTCGAGAGTCCAGGTGCCGTTCTTCATGAGCGCACCATACTCCTTATCTACTTTGCCACGCCAATCTGCCGCCTCGGCGATGTGCATGGCTTCAGCAAATGTGGCTGGGTCATCGGTGACTGTGAGGAAGAGAAGCTCGAGGTCAGACGACTCCGTTGGTGGTGGAACGGTGCACAAGTTCACCAGCTCCTCCAGCGGCCTCTGTTTGTTTGCGAGGCGCTCGGATCACCTCAGCGGCTCCCCACTGTCCTTTGCACCTTTGTTGAGGCGTGTGGACCATTGTGGAAGCTGTTGTGTGTTGCTTTACTGCTACTCCTCATCAGATTCCCCTGCCAGCTCCTTCTCCTTCTCAGCTCCCTCCACCTCCTTGTCGTTGCCGTTGTCACCGCCATCTTCCGCACCGCCCTCTTCTGCTACAGGTACTTCTCCCACTTCTGGTACAAGTGCGGGAGCAAGTGGAACTGCTGACATAGGGCTCCAAGTCTAGCCCTTCATTTCCTCTTGGAAGACCACGTCACGGCTGCGGATGATCTTGCGTGCGGCGAGGTTGTAGAGGCGGTATCCCATGGTGTTGTAGCCAAGGAAGGCGGCCTTCACCGACTTTGCGTCCAGCTTGTTACAGCTGCCGGTGGGCACGTGCACGAATGCGCCACACCCGAAGACTTTTAGGTGTGTCACTGTTGGCTTGCGTCCTGTCCACGCCTGCTCCGGTGTCATCAGCGGCACGGTGCGCGTAGGGCTTTGGTTTTTCAGGTACACGGCTGTATTGACTCCTTCCACCCAAAAGGTTGGCGAGAGCCCCGCGTCTTGGAGCATGCTGCAAACACGCTCCATGAGCATGCAGTTCGCGCGTTCAGCCAAGCCATTCAGCTGCGGTGTTCCAGGTGGGGTGACCTCGTGATTGATCCCGCGATGCTTGAGGAAGGTGTGGAAGTCGTTTGAGAGGTACTCTCCTCCACCATCGGTGCAAAGCACCTTCAACCGCCTGCCACTCTCATTCTGTGCAGCAACAATCCACACCTTGAAAGCATCAAAGCACTCATCCTTTCCAGCCAGGAACGACACCCACGTCTTCCTCGACTTGTCATCAATGAACGTGACAAAGTACAACTTGCCGGACAAGGATTGTGATGGCATGGGACCGCAGAAATCAGAGTGACCAAGTGAGAGAAGCTCAGCCGCCCCCTTCCCCTCCCCCGTGAAAGGAGCGCGGGCTTGCTTCCTTTCAATGCAGCTCTCACAAGCCAATGCACTAGGCTGCGTCACCCCCTTGAGCTCCAGGCCGCGGACCATCTGTTGCATGGAGATGATGGCGCCAAAGCCGAGGTGACCAAGCCGGCGGTGCCACAGGCCGATGTCGTGTTTTCCCTCTCTCGCCGCCAACACTGAGTCGGCTTCCTTCTCCGACGCCAGGTAAAGGCGGTAAAGACCGTCCTCCTTGTTCGCATTTGCAAGCACACAGCTTGCACGGGCAGAGATGGTGCAGTCACCATTCTCAAAGCAAACCTGCATGCCTTCGGAGATGAGAGATGAGACAGAGAGGAGGTTAGCTGCAAGCCCCGGAACATGGAGCACCCCCTTCACAGGGCGTTCCACGTGTTTACCCTCAACGGAAGCACAAAACACAATCTCACCCTCACCAACCGCCATTTGTACATGGTTGTCCCCCATGTACACCCCACGAGGCTCAATGACGGTGTAGACAACGAACCACTCCCGGCAACATGTCATGTGCCGCGTGGCTCCCGAGTCGATGATCCAGAACAGGGCAATGCTGTCGGAGACGTGCAGGACCCGGATGGTTGTAACGGATCCACTCTCCCAATCTGCAGCGTTCGCGGAAGCGTCGGACTGTTTTCCCGCTCCCACTCCAGCCGCAAGGTCCGCCTTCTTCTTCCTGCATTCGCGCGCCCAATGGCCCAGTTTCTTACAGTAGTGGCAGTTCCCCTTCTTCTTTCCTCCTCCGCCGTTGCTCCTGGTCGATTTAGCACTGCCCCCATGACCAAAGTTGGTGATGAGAGCGACGTCCAGTCCGCTTCCGCCCTCCTCTCCCTTGCGCTGCTCCTCCTCAAACAACAGGCTCTCCTCCACATCATTGAGGGAGAGCTTGTTGCCACGCTGGTCCAGGGCAAAAATGAGAGGAGTGTAGCTGCTAGGAAGGCCAGAGAGGATGGTTTGCATGAGCACACGCTCCTTGACAGGGTCCTCAATCGCAGCAAGCTGGTCAGAGAGAGACTTCACCATGTTGATGTAGTCAATCATGGATCTGGACTTATCCATCTTCACAGTGTGAAAGCTGCATGTTCATGAGGATTGACTTGGAAGCATAAGTGGAATCAAGCTTTTTCCAAACCTCCTTTGGCCTGAAGATGCCACGGACGAGGAGTTGCTGCCGTTCGGCGAGGTTGAGGTAGATGGTTGCGAGGGCGCGGTCACGCTTCATTATGGTAGGTACGGGCCTCGACAGGGGATAGAGAGCTTTCTTCTGGTTCCTTCTCCTTCTCGTCCACCTGGCTCTAGAGACCCTTATCCATTAGAACCATCTTCATGTTGTTGCTCCAGTTGAAGAAGTTCTTGCCTTCGAACTTGGCGATGTTGACGTCGGCCACCACAGAAGCGGATGTCACCATGGTAGTGCAACGTTCAGCTCTCTCTCACACAACAGGGTGCAAGGAATGCGTCAAGGATGAGACAAAGCCTTGTTCTAGCTCTGATATCACTGATGAAAACTGGGGCAGCCCTCAGGGAGGTGATCAGGCTCACCAAGAGTAGCCTAGGCAGGACCAACTGTTTGTGAGAGGGAGTTGCAGGTTGCACAGACAGAAATGACGGAAGCGAATGTAGGTCTGCAGAGAACGCAAATGTCTGAATTGACAATTAGTGAGAAGTTAAGTTATCACAGCTTTCTAACAAGCCCTTATATGCCTCATTTTGCTTAGAGAGCACTGAGATACACTCTGTCAAAGTCTACCCTCTAGCACACTCTCCTAGCCTAGCGGGATGAGCGGCAGTCACCGTGTCACACAAGAGAATCATGTATCACACCACTTGGACGACCAACAATTGTGGTCTGCACCTTCCTTGAATTATCTTGGAGGTCCTCCATCCGCCTTTTCTCCTTGAAGGCCGCTCTCAGCTGTCCTAGCCAATAATCCTGCCGCCTTTTGAGCTCAAAGTGCCCAGGTCGTCACTTGAACCCGACCCATGATCTCCAAACTTTGGAAATCCATATCTCACTCAAACGGAATCCGTATCGAGTTCCGTAAAGTGCGTTGGAACCTGTGAAACATCCTCTATGTAACTGTTATACCACATGATTTCTATCGAGCAACCTGTTTTTGTCACTTTCTGGCACTCTCATATCCATCACAATGATCCATGACACAAAGATGGATGTGAGGCTGAATCCCTCACATATGGTAATGGCCACAGGTCCCAACTGGAAGACTCCTCTACACCACCCTCATCTGACTCAGGAAATTTACAGGCAGAGAAGATGGTGCTGGATGCTCCTGGAATGGAGGATAAAGGTGAGGCTGAATCTGTGCAGTTGGAGGTCATTGCTACCGTTCCACATCAATGAAACTCTCACATGTGTGCAGGTAGTAAGTACGAGAACCTCAAACTCACCATCCTCAAGCATTCCCAACACCTCACTGTAGGCAGTGGAAGCGTTTACCACTCAAGGAAGCACCTCAATCTCCATCTCTTCTGCCCAAAGCTGAGTGACTGCCGATGCCGTATGTCCTGGAGGGTCAACCCTCCACAGATCATGCTCTTCAGCCAGACGGTCAACTGCGGACAATGCAGGTATTCCCAGCCCAAAGGTCAGAGATTTTTTGAGCTGCGGGGGAGATAAGGATGGTCTGGGTGCAAAGGAGAAGGATGGGGGTGAGCTGAAGGACGTCTCTGCGCTGTCCCGGGTGCATTCAACACTCACTGCCTCAACATCCCCATCCTGTGAGGCATTGACTGAGACTGCCATGAAACCGGATTCAGAACAATATGGGCTGTATCCACTGCAATCCTCATAGAGTGGCTCAGTTAAATTTCCCTGTAGTACATGCAACCACTCCTCTACATCCCGCAGATCACACAATCTAGACATGTGTATGTAGTCACTCCTCTGCATGCCCCTGGAGGAGAAGTCAGTAGGTATATCCTGAGTTCTGGGGGTGATGGTGGATACTGCCACTAAGACAGTGGCTACATGGATTTGCTCATCACTGATGAGGGAACGACTGTTGTCCTCCTCAGCAGGGCATCTCAAAAACTGTGACGTGGTGCTGCTGCCCCATCCAAAGAAACTAGCTCAACGATTTCCCCTCATCCCTCAGATGCATGAGGAGTAATCCTAGTGGCTAGCCCACTGTTGAAGAAAAGATAAGGATCAGTAGATATAGCTGGTGCAGCACTTGTAGCTGATGTGGCCGATGCAACTGGTGGCACAGATTTAACGGACGGTGCCAATGGAGCTCATGCTACCGATGCAGCCGATGGTGTTGATGTAGCTGATGCTGCTGATTCAGCTGATTTGCCAGTGCAACTGGTGCCACAGATATGGCGGTCAATGCCAATGGAGCTGATGCTGCCGACGGATGAGGTGGTTTCGATGCAGCTGATGCTGGTGATTTTTCTGATGCTGTAGATGCTGCACGTGGTGTTCATGATGTAGCTAGTGCAGGTGATGCAACTGATGCTGCTGATGCAGCTGGTATCGTTGATGGAGCTGCTGCTGTAGATGCATCTGGTAATGTACATGCTACCAATGTTGCTGATGCTGTAGATGGTGCTGAAGTCTCAGATGCTGCATATACTGCTGATGCTGAAAAATCTGCGAATGCTACTGAGGCTGTCGACACAGTTGATGCAGCCAGTGCACCTAATACAGCTGATGGAGCTGATACTGCCAAAGATGCAGGGGCTTCCACTGTACCTGATGCTGCAGATGTTGCCGATGCTATTGATAATGTAGATGATGCTGATGCTCCTGGATCTGTTGACACAGCTGATGCAGCCACTGCACAAGATGCAAACAATGGAGCTGATGCTGCCGAAGATGTAGACGCTGCTGATGCACCTCGTGCACCTAGATGCTGCCAATGGTGCAGCAAGTGCAGCCAATGCAGCTTATGCAGCTGATGAAGCTGATGCTGGTGCTTCCATTGCATTTGATGCAGCTGAAGCTTTTGACACAAAGGGCATAGCTGGTGTGGCTAATGTAACTAATGCAGCTGATGGAGTAGATGCTGCTAAAGATACAGGCGCTACCACTGCACCTGATACTGTAGATGCTGCCGATGTTTCTGATGCTACAGATGTTGCCAATGCTACTGAGGCTGTCGACCCAGATAATACAGCTACTTCACCTGATGTATCCGATGGAGCTCATGCTGCTGAAGATGTAGATGCTATGTATGCACATATGCTGATGTTTTCGGCACCAATGGTGCAGCTGGTGCAGCCAATGCCTTGAATGTAGATGATGGAGCTGATGCTGCTGAAAATGCCGGCACTGCCACTGCACCGGATGCTGCTCAAGTTTTCAGCACCAAGGTTGTAGGTGGTGTAGCTAATGTAGCTAATGCAGCTGATGGAGCTGATGCTGAAGATGCAGGTGCTCCCACTACACCAGATGCTAGAGATGCTACCAATGTTGCTGATGCTGTGGATTTTGCAGATGCTGTTGATGCTACTGAGGTTGTCGACATAACAGATGCAACCACGACCCCTGATGCAGCAGATGGAGCTGATGCTGCTGAAGATGTAGTCACTGCTCATGCATCTGGTGCTGCTTATACTGTCTGCACCGATGGTGCAGCTGGTGTAGCCAATGTAGATAATGAATCAGATGGAGCTGATCCTACTTAGCTTGTAGACACTGCAAATGCACTTATTTCAGCTGATGTTTATCAGCACTAGTGGTGCAGCTGGTGCAGCCAATGCAGCTGACGCAGCTGATGCTGAAGATGGTGCAAATGACGTAGATGCAGCTGGTACTGGAGATGTTAAAGCTGCTGCTTATGCTACAGATGATGCTGATGTTGCTGGAGGAATAGGCGCTGTTACTGCACCTGAAACTCTTACTCCAACCTCGAAGCCCAGTTTCATAGTCGATGTCACTACAGCTGGTGCAGCTCGTGCAGCCGATGCAGCTACTGCAGCTGGTGCAGTAGATGGTATGGATGGTGTAGATGTAGCTTGTCATGTAGATGATACAGCTGCTGCTGATGCTGGAGATGCATGTTGCTATAGGTACATTTGCTCCACTGCACTTAACACTCCTGCTCCAACCTCGGTGCCCAGTATCCTAGTCGATGTCCTTACAGATGGATGTACACACCCTCCCTAGACCGGCATATCAACAGAAACCGGAAATGGCACAGATATACAAGTGACAAGATGGGGAGGATGTGGTCCACACTGATGGGGGTGCGCCAAGGACGGGATTGACTAGAGCAAGCAGGAGAGGATGGCTCATCCCTCAGCTTCCTGGAACCAGTGGACTAAAGAATGAATTTTCTTATGGCGGACTGGGAGACACGACCTATTACAGCTGAAGAAGTACCCTCAAAGGAAGGTGATGTAGGAGGAGAGGTCAATAACGGATGTCAAGTGGCAGAATGCTGTGGGAAATTATGGTCACGGAGCTGTTGCATCATCTGCTTCAGACCCTGGAGCTTGGTGTAAAGGATCGCCAAAGGTCCTGGGAGGGGTACTGCTGCATCAGGCAGGTTCAGCTCCTGTGGAAGTGAAGAAAGTGCATGAGGATGGAGCCAAGGCGGATGCCATGCACTAGAATTCTGCCAACATTGGCGCCAGCCGTGGCTCCCATCTCCCTAGAAATGAGAGGCAAACACACCGGATGGTGGTCCCTGCTGTGAAAGGAGAGTGCTCATCCTGCCCTGATTACACCGGTGAGAAGGTGAGTGCAATCCCCTGGCATAGTAGAGGCAAACCATGGGAGTGGATGGCCAGCAAAATCACGTAGAGGTGGTTCTGGCTGCCATGCCACAGCACCTGCAGGTGGCTGAGGATGAGGAAAAGCATGGAGAACGCTGTCTTCCGGTGCTGGAAAAAACGACCATGGAGTAGAACATACATGACCAATCGCCTCACCCATGAAACTGTGTATCAACAAATGTATTGGGAAGTGAACAAACTAGTGAACATGGATGGTTCACAGAAACGACTAAATATGACATGGATCACATTATAGTTTTCCTTCAATACAAGAAATGTACATCTGGGATTTTCTGACATGCATTCATGTGGATGTTTTGTGAAAAATGTTTGCATGCAGGAATACACTTTTTGATACACTGATCAACAAGTGCATGAATTCGAAGTGATTAACCATAACTCGAGTAGAATGGTCAGAGGGTGATGCGGTCTGTCACCATGCCGCCAGGATGATGACACAAATAGGCGTGTAGATTCTTCTGGCGGCGTAGAAGCCAATCACAGAGGAGGCTGGCCAGAGGAACCACAAGAGGGTGATGTGAGCTACCAGGTCATCATGCCGCTAGGCTAATGGCATGGGCAGGCACCTCGAACGCTGTCTCCTGGGGGTGTAGTAACCAAGGACAGAAGGGATCGGCCAGCAAAATCATGACAAGGTGGTGCCGGTGGCAAGGTCAACGTGTGTGGAGGCGACCGGTGAGGGTGAGCATAGTGAATGCTGTTACTGGGCGTTTCAAAAACTGATTATGGGAGCGCATGGCCAGGGACACCAAAAGATGGTGCTCCTGGTGGCTCCACCACCATGCCTGGTGAAGGCAGATAATGCGTGTGAGGCTAGGGAATGTGATTTCCCGCCAGCATAGGAGCCGATGAAGCTGACAGAGGACCATTGTAACATTTCTTTGGTACATACATTATGATGTGCCTGAGTGAGGAGAAAAACTAAAAACGGGAAAAAAAGAAATAGACCTAAACAATTAGACTTCACCCATTTTTCTGCTTTTTTTGTTCTATCGTTCACCCATTTATTCATTGGGGGTTTCTCTGGATAACCCCTGTTTTCTTGACTTTCTTCATTTGTTCTAGATTTCCCTTTTTTTTGGTGTGCTGGTGCAATTCCGGCTTGCAGGATCAAGGAGGACCACCAACCACGATCACATGGGCGGCTTTGCACTCACGTGAAAAACGTGGGTGAGCTTCACTGGCAGCCTCAATGCAAGGTGCCAGCAAGGTGACCTCAACAATCATTAACATGAGTGGCGGTAGCATATGGTATGGCTGTGCTGCTTCTGTGCAGCTTCCATGCTGCCTTGCTGCTGGCAATGTGCTGTTTCTGCTTCATGCTGATGCAGTCACTGGCAGCGACAACTCGTAGATCTCCAGTTACCGGTTCCTCGTGGATCTCCAGTGGGCCTTTCTTTGCTTCTCAGATGTGGTTGCCTCCAGAAGTGCTGCTGCTCCTGACGCCCATACAGCAGCAGCGGTAGCACCCGATGGCCACCAAAAGCCAACGGAGCTGCTTCCTATCAAATGTAGCCATCCCCTTGGGAGCTGCTTCCTATCCTAACATTTGCAGACGTTTCTGCGACTTTGACACACTGCTGCCTGCGTGGTGCCACGTGGCATTTCCTCAGCTGCGTCTCAGACCTGTTTTTCTTCTCACACAGCCCCCACGTGCTCTTTTGCCATAAAAAAGTATTGTTTTGAGGCAAGCATGCCCATGCTAGATGAAACATGAGTGTTGGTGGTGGGTAGAAGAATTACAGCGCTAAGGATTGGCTATGTCCGGGACGTGTGAATCAAGAAAAAAGGCAGAAAGTACAATGAGCCCACAATGGGCTTATGTCCAGGGGACTGGTTGCTAGCCCACCAGACCCCATCATCCCCATTGCGCGCACATGGACTGAGAGGGAGTACGCATGCAAAACATAACTAGAACAATGAGACTGGGTCTCCCAAGGCACTAGAACATGTCATCAAGTGCCCGGTTCTCGACCGTGAAGAAATTACAAAAACCATCTAAAACATGTCAGAATGCAAGAAACCAGGTCTCCCGAAGCACCCGAACATTTTACCAAGTGCCTGGGTTTCGGTTTCCACGGAAGTGTACGAAACACACGAAACAGACCAGAATGATGTGTGATCAGGCAGAACAAGTTCTCATAGCACTGACAGCTTGAGTTATGGTTAATCACCCCTCTTTTATACACTTCATGACCTATGTATACTAATCCTCCATTATCTTTGCTTCTTGGAAGTTTACTAACATGTATACATGAAATACATCACAAGTTTATTAGTGAACAAGTGTATTTTTATTTTCAGACAAAATCATAATCATTTATGGTGAATTGTAATTCATTGTTGTCTGTTATTTTAAAGATGTATTCAATGATTTTAAGGTCACCTAGTTTTGTCCTATGAATGTCTTAAGGGTATGTCAGTCCTACATAGTATGTGATCAAGATCTAGAGACAGAATAGAGTTCAGTCTTCGCAGGCGAACAGGACATGCAGTTACTTTTCTGAATGTTCGCAAGTGCTGCGAGCGTAAATCGTTCGGAGTCCATTACCCC
>SZWC01004104.1:39629-62715 GCA_023375785.1 Penium margaritaceum
GTTGAGCATACCGCTGATTCAGCGACTGTGACTGCTCTTGACACCCGTAGCATTGTCCTGCGTGCTTCAGTCGTAGATGATTTGTACCGCATTGCTCGGCCCTCCTCCCCTTGCTCTCCCTCCTCCTCTGGTTGCGTTTTTGTCACTGGTGTTCTATCCCCGGAACACCAGCGGTTGCTTCACCGACGTCTGTGTCACGTGGGCTCCGACACTGTGTCGAAGCTCATCCGGACACAGCCTGCTCTTGGTCTTGATGCGGCTTCTTTCGAGAAGCCACCCAAGACCGACTATTATTTTTGTGCTCAGGGAAAGAAGCACCGGTGTACTTACCCTGATTCGCGTTCCCGAGCGCTGAGGCCCCTCGAGTTGGTGCACTCGGACCTGCTCGGTCCTCTTCCGGTCGAGTTCCTATCCAAGAGGGGCCGGTATGTTCTGATGCTGACTGATGACTTCACCCGGATGCAGTGGGTCTACAGTCTGCGTTAGAAGAGCGACGCCGCTCTTGCAATTTGGCTCTGGCTTGTGATGGCTGAGCGTCAGTCTCCCCACACGCTACATACCTCTCGCTTGGATCGCGGCGGGGAGTTCCTCGGTGAGATGGACTCCTTCTTTGCTGAGCACGGCATTTTTCACCAGGTCTCAGCCCCTGCTACCCCACAGCAGAACGATGTATCTGAGCGCTGGAACCGCACCATGGAGGATGCGGTCCGCGCCATGCGGTCTGAGTGCGGTCTCCCGGAGTCCTTCGCCTTCGAGGGCTTCGCCTACATGACTTGGGTGTGGAACCGCCTCCCGCATGGTCCGCTTCCGAATCATGTTGCAACGTACGAGCTCTGGTTTGGCCACCGTGCTGATCTTCGTCTCGCTCGCGTCTGGGGTTCCCTGGCCTCTGTGTGGTACAGTGAGGACCAGCAGGGTTCTAAGGTCTCCCCTCGGGGTCGCTTGTGTGCCTTCATCGGCATCTCCCCGCGGTCGAAGGCATGGCGCTTTTAGGACCCCACTCAGCGTCGTGTCATTGAGTCTCGTGATGCGCTGTTTTTTGAGTCACTCACATACCATGATCTGACTTCGATCACAGCCCTCTCTACAGCCCATGTCCCTTCCTGTGAGGGTCCTCGGCGGATGGGGGAGACTTCTTCACCAGCAACCATTCCTCGTCAGGCTGATGTGTCCGCTCGAGTCCTCTCTTGGTCTCCAACACTTGATGATCCGGCTATCATTGCCGTTGGTTCAGAGATCCCGCCCGTTCAGCCTGTTTCACACCCCACAGGTACCGCTGCTCTCACGCCTCCTCTGGCATCACCACCTATGTCTACTGGGACCCCTGATCCGGCGTCTGATCCAGTCCAGCCCACTCCTGTCCCTACGTCGGCTGAAACTCCTGTCTCAGTGTCCGGGCCAGCCTTGCCCGCTGTCACACCCAGCCCTGTGTCCCCCACACATGCATCTTCTCGCATGGCATCTCCGGCTGCCTTGTCTCAGCCCTCACCAGCTGTGGTTGTACCTGTCCCTGTGGTCGTACCTGTTCCTGAGCCAGAGGTGTGCCCCTTGACCTCCGGTTACTCCCGTGAGCCCGGTGGTCGCCTTCGACCACTGGATTCCGGAGCTCAGCGAGCGTCGGGTTTCGGACCCAGGCGTTCCTCTCGTAGCATCGCGAGCGGTGATCTACGCATAAAGGCCTTAGGCCTGAGTGTCCGCACTGAGCTTTCAGAGGTACACCCAGCGTGCCCCATAGGGCACGACCTGGTCACTCGCGAGTTCCATATCGCCTGTGATGCAGTAGCTGATCTCGTGGCTGTCAGGCCTGACACTGAGGCGTGTGCACTTGCCACGCAGAGCTCCCTCTCTATGGCGCCTGACCCGGGCACATTGAGGGAGGCTTTCTCATCGCAGGATGCTAATGCCTGGCAAGCTGCTTACGAGGATGAGCTTCGCACTATCCGAGAGCACAGAGTCTACGAGCTGGTCGACCTTCCCCATGGGAGGAAGGCGATTCAGGTCAAGTGGGTCTTTTGCAAGAAAGTGAAGCCGGATGGCTCATTGGAACGCTACAAGGCCCGCTTGGTCGTCAAGGGGTTCTCTCTGATTGAGGGAGTTGATTACACTGACACCTTTGCCCCTATCGGCCGCATGACCTCAGCTCGAGCTCTGTTCGGTGTAGTGGCTCAGCATGACTGGGAACTACACCAGATGGATGTGAACAACGCGTTCCTCCATGGCTCTCACGATGACGAGATCTACGTGGTTCAGCCACCAGGCTTTGAGGACGGTGACAAGGTCTGGCGCTTGCGCAAGTCCTTGTACGGCCTCAAGCAGTCTCCACGNGGCCCGCTTGGTCGTCAAGGGGTTCTCTCTGATTGAGGGAGTTGATTACACTGACACCTTTGCCCCTATCGGCCGCATGACCTCAGCTCGAGCTCTGTTCGGTGTAGTGGCTCAGCATGACTGGGAACTACACCAGATGGATGTGAACAACGCGTTCCTCCATGGCTCTCACGATGACGAGATCTACGTGGTTCAGCCACCAGGCTTTGAGGACGGTGACAAGGTCCGGCGCTTGCGCAAGTCCTTGTACGGCCTCAAGCAGTCTCCACGGTGTTGGGACCGGGAGATCACTGGCACCTTGACTCGCGCAGGTTACGTACAGAGCGAGGCAGACCCCTTGCTCTTCATCCTACCGACACCCGAGCGGTTCACCGCCATCCTGGTCTATGTTGATGACCTTCTGATTGCGTCTCCGTCCCTGGAGGTCGTGAAGGAGGCCAAGGCTATCTTGCAAACTGCCTACAGGATGAAGGACCTCGGTCCTGCATGGGTGTTTCTTGGTATGGAGATCGTGTAAGATCGCAGACATTGGACACTGTTGCTGCATCAGGTCCGATGCGCAGGAGTCATGGGGGAGCGCTTTAGCGATCTCCTTGGTGCAGTGCCCACCGCTTCCACACCTCTCACACCTGATGGGCAGGATGCCCTGAAGGTGGATGACCCTACACAGCTCGGGGAGACAGTGGACGTGATCTTGTACCTCCGTCTTATCGGATCTCTGATGTACCTGGCCAGTACCACGCGTCACGACATCGCGTTCGACGTCAACCTCATCGCTTTGTTCTCGCAAGCCCCATGTGCGAGAGCTCTTCACGCGGCTGTGCGAGTGGTACGGTACGTGGTCTCCACACTGTATCTCTGACTCTGCTTTCGTTGGCAGTGTTCGGTGGTCCTTGACGGCTATACTGACAGCGACTGGGCTTGGAGCCCTGATGGGCGCAGTCGCACTGGGTACGTGTTTCTGCTCGGTGGTACCGCTTTGTCTTGGCGAAGCGGGAAGCAGGGCTGCATCGCACGTAGGTCGTTGGAGGCAGAGTATGTGGCTTTGGACGCAAAGGCTGCTGAGGCAGTTTGGCTGCAGGGCTTGTTTCTTGAGCTTGGGCAGTCAGTACCCGCCATTGTGCTGCGTTGCGACAACCAGAGTGCTCTCGTCATTGCGGAGAACTTTGGTGTTTTTCATGCTCGCACAAAGCACATTGCAGTTGAGCATCACTTCGTTCGTGATCTGGTGGAGCGACGCGTGATCTCCATCATGTGGGTTGGCACTCACTTGCAGCGTGCTGATTTCTTGACGAAGGCACTTGCCCGGGGAAAGTTCCTGGTGGCCATTCGTTCTATTGGGCTTTGCCCCGTGCATGACAGTGGTTGAGTGTGGGATGTGCGTCTGCGTCTCATCTGTCTGTGTCACCCACTATGTAGTTGTACCAGTGCTGCACGCGTATGGACATGCGTACCATCGGGTCATGGGGGAGTGTCGTGCTTTGTGTCATTCCTGTACAGTTTACTGTAACCACTCGGCCGTGTCCATACTCGTGCACATCCTTGAGGCAGGCGGCCCTGGTGACGCCGGCGCGACGACAGGCGGCGGACTACCCGCTTGGAGCTGACCGACCACTGTTCCAGAGCCCCAGATGCCATCGGGACTCCTTGTTGTGTCTTATACGTCTTGCAGGCGTCTTTCGGCGGACTAGCCATGAGGCCCATTTGCATGTTTTTGCATTGTATGCTCACTGTCAGTCGATGGATGCATGCATGTGACCAGTCGTAGAGTCCGTCTTTTGATTCTGCACGTCTAGGTTCAGACGGCGCAGCATTCCGACATGTGTGCGCAGAGTTACGGCCAAAACAATGGTTTTGGGCCGGTTTTAGGGCAGCTCTTGGACTGCCGCGTGCGACAGCTGCTGTACGCCGCGGCAGGTATTTATGCTTTGGACCTGTCATTTGTCATTTCTCTCTGCATATGCTATATTGAAGCATTCTGACACTGTGTCTTGTGTCTCCTAGCCAAACCCTTGCCATTGCGTGTACGACCTGTGACCGTCGTCACCGTCTGATCAGGCACTGACGCCGGGTCAGCGGCTGTGTTGCTAGGAAGCTTCTACGCACTATCTCACACCCGTCACGACTGACGCCGATGGATTATCCATGTACCCACACTTGTGGTACATGGTAGAGGAGGGCGTGACGGCAAGACAGACCTCCGGACTGTACCGAGACCTGTCGCCGCCACCCCTCTTGTTCCTGGAGCAATCTTTGCTCCATTAGTGGCAGTAGCATTAGTAGCCGCAGCTCGTCAGAGTCCATACTCTGGGCGTATTGTGGTAGTGCAGCTTGTCACATTTGTTCACGTTTTGTGACCCTGACGATGTGACCTCTGGGAGTGACAGTACCTACTGGTCTCATCCTCTCACGCGACTTCGTGTTTACCACCGAGAATAGGTGCCCTCGGCACCTATCCATTGTCCGGCGCACGAGATGAGTGTGGATACATCAGAGCAAGCGCCCTACGTGTTCACCTGCTACTACTGCGGTGATGGACGTTATGGTTGGCATCGCTGTTGGACGCGCCCTCCCGGCTTGCATCCACCTTGGCTTCAGCCTCGTTGGAGCATGCGTCCTCCATAGCATGTGGATCTGCCAGCGTTGGTAGATCCCCTAGATAGACCTTTGACGACAACATTTGCCGAGATCCACGGCCTGAGGCTGATGGTGCAGCGACTTTGTGACCTCGTTGTCAACGAGTGTGCTTCTGCTACTTGTTTATCAACGGCCTCTTTGATCTTACCTCCTTCATCCTCTCCTCCTTCCTCATCCGATGGTGTCCCTTCAGCTCTAATTGTCGGCGAGTCCCAAGCGACTATCCTTTCTATCCTCCACTATGCTGCGACCACAATGGTACCTCGCGATGACATGTCTTCATGTAGTCGTTCCAGTCATGTGTCCTCACGGCGTCGGCGTCAGCGCTGTGCACGCCGTACTCACGCCGGTTCGATACACCCTCCACCTCCTCGGCTTTTGTTGTGGTACCTATTGAGGGGGAGTCGGATCACCGCGTATTGCTTGTTGTGACGGTAGCGACAGGATCCACACTCGCGCTAGGCCGTGGTGCTCGAGGGCATGTAGGCCCATGCAAAAACAAACATGAGCTATGTGTGTGAGTGCGATGCAAGACGGCAAGAATTTGGCTAAGTCTGGAACGCTGAATATAAAGAACAAGGAGAGATTACAAATGAGCCCCTAGCGGGCTTAAGTAGGGGCGCCGGCAGCTAGCCGCACCGGGCCCCATCATCCCCGTTAAGCCCAAATGGGTCAGCGGGGAGAGCACACTGCGTACACCACCATAACAATAACGGTGGTCTCCTCGAGGCACCGGAACAGCTCTCCGAGTACCCGGGTCTNCATGCAAAAACAAACATGAGCTATGTGTGTGAGTGCGATGCAAGACGGCAAGAATTTGGCTAAGTCTGGAACGCTGAATATAAAGAACAAGGAGAGATTACAAATGAGCCCCTAGCGGGCTTAAGTAGGGGCGCCGGCAGCTAGCCGCACCGGGCCCCATCATCCCCGTTAAGCCCAAATGGGTCAGCGGGGAGAGCACACTGCGTACACCACCATAACAATAACGGTGGTCTCCTCGAGGCACCGGAACAACTCTTTGAGTACCCGGGTCTCGACCACCGAGAAAATAGGAACAGTGCCAGAAAATCTCAGAATCAGCGTCCAGACATCACACACGGCTTTCCGAACATTGGAAGCCCCACAACAGCCATCGGGTCTCCTTGTCGCACCGATGTAGTCCACCGGATGCGGGTGTCTCAACCCACTGAGAAAACTCTCCTAGCTCCCGACAAGCCAACAGGGCTACTGGAACGCGTCGACTGTGTCTCACAGGCGCTGTCGTACGTGCTGGAGAAGCATCGAGACACCACGAAGGCCTGTCGTGTCGTAACGCTCTCCTCCACCACATACCCCGGATGTGGGTATATCGGTAAACTAGCAGTGTCGGTCGTGACGGGTGGAAGCCACACAAACCAACACTCCCCCTGGCTGACATAGCCGTCCACGTGAGAACGAATGAACGAAGGCATGGAACAACAATGTATGACAAGCCATAACATGCATGAGTCAACTCACACACACACACACACACACACACACACACACACACACACACACACACATTTTCTATCCATCTAGGGTCTCCCTGGACACTGGCACATCCCACCAAGTGTCTGGGTCTCGACCATGAGAGGAGTGATACACACGCACACAAACCAGTGTAATGCACATACACATGTCATGCACATGTCAGAGGACAAGATGGTCTCCTCGTGACACTGGCGGTACCAGGGCCCGGGTCTCGACCGCTACGACCAATCCAACACAATAGTATCATCATCCAAACACAGGGTCAAGGGAGGATCTCCTCGTAACACGTGTGCAACGCACCACGTGTCCGGGTCTCGACCAACAGCTCGCATACACATACCACACAGAGTATAGCCACACACTAAGACACACGATCACATGGTCTCCTCATGACACTGGTACAATGCACCAAGTTTCCGGGTCTCGACCAACAGTGTGCTACCATCTATGTGTAGGTGTGCAGGTACGTAGCATGAGCCACATGCGGGATGCTGTAGATGCTCATAACAGAGCATGGACCTCGCCACGCATCTCCCATGGCGTCGCGTCAGGTCGAGGTCCACACAACACTCCTCCTGGGCAGATGAACCTGGCAACGATGTCCTCGATGGAGATGTTGATGTCGTAGCTGAACAGATACTGGGCGACCAGTCATGTGGTGTATCCATCATGTAGAGATAGCTCCCCCTGTCACTTGCGAGTTGACTCCCTCCCTGAAAGACAAAGTGGTGTCTCCGGCTACAACTCCTCACGTGAATCTGCATCACCTGGGGTATACCAGTCCTCGCGTGACTGCCAAGGGTCCCAACTCACAGTCTCCCCTGCCTCCGTACTGCTGCGATGCATCTGTGTACGCCGGAGGAATGGAAATGGGCGAGCAGCACGCGTGCTGGATGAAGTGGCAGAGCTGGCCTCCGATACGGGATAGCACACCCTGAGACACAAGGGTGTACTGCCAGAAGAGGAGAGCTGGAGCGACGAACCGGATCACCACTCGTGGATGAAGATGAAGATGGGGCAGGTGAGTCGGGTGGATGAAGGTGCGTGACGGCAGCAGAAGAAGGAGGAGCGATGATGGGGTCGACAGGAGCCTGGATGGCGGAAGCCAAAGGCACGCTCACCTCTCTTATGACAGTGTCTCCAACGGACGTCATACTCGGAGCTCGTACAATATCCTCCTCGGGTATAGGTGTGCTAGATGCTACTGGCGGAAGGCTCCTGCCGGTGGCAGTGATGCTGCCCTCCTCTGAGATTTGCTCACGCGTTGCCATCATCTCCCGCTGTAGCATGACTACACGCTTTACCAGATGAGCGTAATCTGCCTCGGACATGTCAAGGTGGCCTATGTCGACTTGGTGTAGAATAAACTCTGCCTCACTGGATGCTGCACATGCAGACTGCACAACTCGTGAGTATAGAACCATCTGCATCCCTGCTGCTAAAGACGATGGAACTGGTGCTGCTACATCCTCCTGGGGGTGAACCAAGCTCGCAATGTGGTGAGACGCTGGAACATCGGATGCAGCTGCAGGTGTCGCATCCACGTCACAGCTCGTGTCTGTCAAGCGAGGAATGAGCGATCGCATGACGAGAGAGAAGGAGAAGGAGGAGTCGTCAGAGTCCGTAGAGCATGTGGAAACGTTGTCCGTGCAATACTGCCACTCTCGGCGTCGATGTGATCGGTAGGGTCACCAACAGGTGAAACCGAGGGGGCAGAACTTAGCTCCTGCTGATGAGGTGACTCCATCTGCATGAATAGATCTGCTCCAGTATCCTTGACTGCCACCATAATGGACACGGGTGTACGTGGCTCCGGCTCGACAATGTCCGTCAAGGCGACCAATAAGCGCAGCGTGCGTTCACGCACTGTCTCGCCGGGAAGACTGGTCGTCGCCACCTGCTCAGTAATGGAGTGAAGACCACCATCCGACTCCGTCATGCGTCTTGGTGCTCCGTCCTATGCACAGGACGTAGACTCAGGGAACATGGGTGACTCGTGACGTTGAAGCCGGTGCTCAAGTAGGGCAGATGACATGGTGAAGCCTGCTGAGTCTGCTACACCACATGTCCCAATGACACTTCTCAGAACTGCTACTCTCTAGAATGCCTCAACCTCCAAAAGACCAACTGGCCGACTCTGCTCATGCACTGCGACTATTGTTGTACTGGTGTGAATCTCGTGCACAAATGCCCCCGGAGATCCGTGTCGGGCATCCCGATCCACGCGGGACTCCTGTGCCGCCGCCACGCCGCTACTAGTCGGAGTAGCAAGTGGCACCGCCAAGGCACGCGGGACCTGCACTCCTCCAGATGTAACCTGCTGCTATAGAATGTCCGACTGCTGCCCCAGCGTAGATGTCGACCTCAATGACATGCACGTCCCAAGCACCCCAACATCCGCCGGACTGGTGTGAGTCGGTTGCACAATCTCCCCAAAAAGTATGGTAGATGCATCTCGATCTGTACAAGACTCCTGTGCCACCCCTGGGCCTCCACCGGTCGGAGCCACTAGTGGCACCGCCCAAGTACGCCGTCCTTGCGCTCCTCCTGATGTCGCTTGCAGCTATGGAAGAGCTGGACCCAACCTGGGCGATGAAAGGCAACTCTCCACCATGAAGGCCATGTCGGGGTCAGACTCCACGCCATGTGCTGTCACCGTATCATCTCAGTCTGCCTAAGCTGCCGCTCGGGCAGCACAGCCCGGCACGAGTGCGGATCCTGTCGCTACGGTCACATCAGGCAATGCGCGGTGGCCACACTCCCCCTTGACAGGTACAGTAACGGAGGCCGAGGAGGTGGAGGATGTATCAAAACCGGCGCGAGCACGCCGTGCGGAGCGCTGACGCCGACATCACGGACTCACTCGACTGGAACGACTACATGAAGACATGGCATTGCGAGATGGCGTCGTGGTCACAGCAGAGTGGAGGATCAAAAGGATGGTTGCAGCTTGGGACTCGCTGGTAGATGGAGCTGAAGGTACACCATCGGATGAGGAAGGAGGAGAGGATGGAGGAGATGTGATTGAAGAGGTCGTCGACAAACGAGTAGCAGAAGCACGCTCAGTGGTGACGAGGTCACAAAGTCGCTGCACTGTCTGCCGGAGGCCGTGGATCTCAGCGAATATGCTCGCCAAAGGTCTAGCTAGGGGATCTACCAACGCCGGCAGATCCGTATGCTGTGGAGGACGCAGGCTTGGACAAGGCTGTAGCCAAGGTGGATGCCAGCCGGGAGGGCGCGTCCAACAGCGACGCCAACCATGACGTCCATCACCACAGTAGTAGCAGACGAACGCGCGGGGCGCCTGCTTAAATGTCCGCGCACTCATCTCGTGCGCTGGACGATGGATAGGTACTGAGGGCACCTACTCCCGGAGGTAAACACCAAGCCACGGGAGAGAACGAGGCCAGTAGGTACAGTCACTCCTGGAGGTCACGACGTCCAGGTCATCAAACGTGACCAGACGGACGAGCTGCACTACCACATCACGCCCGGAGACTACAGTGTGTCTGACTGCGGCCACTAATGCTCCTGCCACTAATGGTGCGAAGACTGCTCCAAGACGAGAAGGGGTGGCGGCTGCAGGTGTGGCTGCTGCTCCAAGCGGTGGACAACCCAGCCCTCGGAGCTGGTAAGACTCAAATCCGCCGTCGATCCTACGGGGTCAAGTGCGCGCACCAATCCACGGGCCCCAGGAAGAGGCCAGTCCACGACGCGTCTCAAAGCGAAGATCGCCGACGACGAAAACCCGCTGTTGGCTAAGAAGGCAAAACTGTAAGCTCTCGTACAGTCGCCGCACTATGTAGTCGTCGACACGCCATTGTCTGATGCTGCTATTGCAGCTATGAAAGCTGTTGCTACTGTGGCGGTGGTAGTTGGAAAGTTATCCCCCTTTTTTTTTCCTTTTTTTTCTTGGCCCATGGCCACCCCCCCTTGTCTGTTTTTTGTGCCCTCAACCTCCAACACCTTTTTTTCCCTTCTAGTTCTCCCCTCTGCTCGCCTTAAGCTCTCGCCTTTTTTCTTCTTTTCTTTTTCTCTCCTTTTTTTTCATTCGCTTTAAGGCATACCCCTTTTCACATGTTTTTGTCACTCGCCCCCCCCCCTTTTCTCCATTGCCCCTAAGGTGGGCTATGGGAGAAAAAAAGGGGGGGGGGGGAAAGGGGGGGGGTGTCCGGCTTGTCCGGCCCTCCTCCCGTGGATGCTTGCTCGCTCGCTCGCTCGCTGAGTGAGCGAGTGAGCGAGTGGGTGTGGGGGGAGGAGGGAGTGAGGGGGGGGTCCCGTCCGCCCCTCTGACCCNNCCATTGCCCCTAAGGTGGGCTATGGGAGAAAAAAAGGGGGGGGGGGGAAAGGGGGGGGGTGTCCGGCTTGTCCGGCCCTCCTCCCGTGGATGCTTGCTCGCTCGCTCGCTCGCTGAGTGAGCGAGTGAGCGAGTGGGTGTGGGGGGAGGAGGGAGTGAGGGGGGGGTCCCGTCCGCCCCTCTGACCCGGCCCCTCCGTCGGTCGGCCGACGGGGCCAACGGGGCTGAGGGGGCCCACGGGGCCGACGGGCCCCCTCTAAAGGACCCCTCAGAGGGGCTCGACGGGGTCCTCCGAGGGCCCCGTTGAGAAGGAAAAGAAAAAGGGGGGAGGGGGGTGGTACGAACGGGGCCGACAGGCCCCTGCAGAGGATCCCCCTCAGAGGAGGGCTGCGAGGCCCTCCTTGCAGTGGCAGCAGCAGCTGCAACGGCAGGTGTAGCTGCTACGGTTGCTGCTGCTGTTGCTTCTGCTGCTGCTCTGCGTAGTAGATGCTGCTGTTGCTTGCTGCTGCCGCCGCGGCTGCTGCTACTGCACGCTACTTCTGCTGCCCCCGCTGCTACAGTAGCTGCTGTTGTTGCTACTACTATATGCTACTGCTGCTGCTTGCTCCTACCGCCGCGGCTGCTGCTACTGCATGCTGGTGCTGCTACTGTCGCTACTGCACGCTACTGCTGCCGTCGCTGCTGCACGTTGCTGCTACTGCCGCCGCCGCTGCAGTAGCTGCTGCTGTTGCTGCTATATGCTGCTACTGCTGATGCTGTTGCTGCAGCGGCTAATGCGCTGCTGTAGCTGCTTTCGCTGCTGCTGCTACTGCTACACTTTCCTGCTGCTACTGATGCACTCTGCTGCTGCTGCTGCTGCCGACACTGCTCCTACTGCCGACGTTACTGCTGTTGCCGCCGCTGCTGCAGTGGCTGCTGCTGCTCTTGCTTTTGCTGTTGCCGCCACAGTCGCTCTTGCTCCTTTTCGCGGCTCACCACCCTTGTGGCGTTCACTTGCAGTCGTTTCCCTCTCCCTCACGCTACTACTAGTGTGGCGCCACGTGGCACGTTCTCTTTGTGTTCCGTCCACTGCTGCTGCTTCTGCAGCTCACACGCCCCCCTGTGCTCTGATACGAAATTGGAAATAATTTTTAGGGCATACAGGCCCTTGAAAAAATGAACATGAGCTCTTTGTTTGAGTGCGATGCAAGACGGCAAGAATTTGGCGAAGTCTGGAATGCTGAATGTAAAGAACAACGAGAGATTACAAACGAGCTCCTAGCGGGCTTAAGTACGGGCGCCGGCAGCTAGCCGCACCGGGCCGCGTCACCCCCCTGAGCCCAAACGGGTCAGCCGGGAGAACACACTGCGCACACCACGATAACAATAACGGTGGTCTCCTTGAGGCACCGGAATAGCTCTCCGAGGACCTGGGTCCCGACCACCGAGAAAATAGGAACAGTACCAGAAAATCTCAGAATCAGCGTCGAGACATCACACACGGCTTTCCGAACATCGAAAGCCCCACAACAGCCATCGGGTCTCCTCGTCGCACCGATGTAGTCCGCTGGGTGTGCGGGTCTCAACCCACCAAGAAAACTCTCCTAGCTCCCGACAAGCCCACAGGGCTACCGGAACGCGTCGACTACGTCTCGCAGGCGCTATCGTACGTACTGGAGAAGTATCGAGACACCCCGAAGGCATGTCGTGTCGTCACGCTCTCCTCCACCACATACCACGGATGTGGGTATATCGGTAAACTAGCAATGTCGGTCGTGACGGGTGGAAGCCACACAAACCAACAGTCTTCATGTAGTCATTCCAGTCGTGTGTCCTCGCGGCGTCGGCGTCAGCACTGTGCACACCGTACTCGTGCCGGTTTGATACACCCTCCACCTCCTCGGCTTTTCTTGTGGTACCTGTCGAGGGAAAGTCGGATCACCGCGTATTGCTTGTTGTGACGGTAGCGACAGGATCCGCACTCGCGCTAGGCCGTGGTGCTCGAGTGTCAGCCCAGGCTGATTTAGATGATACGGTGACAGCACATGATGTGGAGTCTGATCCCGACATGGTGTTCATGGTGGAGACTTGCCTCTCATTGAGTTCGACTTCCACGTCCGGGCTGGATCTAGATCTTCCGCAACAGCAGGTGACATCAGGACGAGCGCAGGCACGGGGTCCTAGGGCGGTGCCACTCGTGCCTCGGACTGGTGGAGGCCTACTGGTGGCATAGGAGTCCCGTATGGATCAGGATGCGTCTATCGGTTTTTAGGGGAGTGTGTGCAGTAGGCTCACACCAATCTGGCGGAGGTTGCAGTGCTCGAGACGTGCATGTCATCAAGGGCAAAATCTACGCTGGGACAGGAGCCAGACATTCTATAGCAGCAAGTTACATATGGAGGAGTGTTGATCTCGCATGCCTGGACGGTGCCACTTGCAACTCTGACCGGTAGCGGCCCGGTGGTGGCACATGAGTAGCGTGCGGATCCGGATGCTCCATACGGACTTCCGGGGGCATTGGCACATGAGGCTCACACCAGCTCGACAATGGTTGCAGTGCATGAGCAGAGTCGGCAGACTGGTCTTTTACATGTTGAGGCATTCTTGAGAGCAGCGATTCTGAGAGATGTCACTGGGACATGTGCTGTAGCAGACACAGCAGGCTCCACCATGTCATCCGCGCTACCTGAGGACCAGCTCCAGTGTGAGGATTCGCCCATGTTCCCAGAGTCTACGGGTTCCCGTACACACGAAAGAGTAGCAACACACATGACGGAGTCAGATGGTGGTCCTCACTCCATTCTTGAGTAGGTGGCAGCGACCAGCCTTCCCGGCAAGACGGTGCGTGAGCGCCTGCTACGCTTGTTGGACGCCTTTACAGGCATTGTCGAGCCGGATTCCTACACACTTGTGTCCACTACGGCGGTAGTCGAGGACAGTGGAGTAGATCCATACACGCGGATGGAGTCACCTCGTTAGCAGGAGCTAAGTTTTGCCCTCTTGGGTTCACCTGTTGGTGATCCTGCTGATCACATCGATGCTGAGAGTGGCAGTACCCGCACGGATGATGTTTCCACATGCTCCACAGACTGTGACGACTCCTCCTCCTCTCTCGGCATGCGACCGCTCATTCCATCTCGTATGATAGACACGAGTTGTGGTTTGGATGCGACACCTGTAGATGCATCTAATATTCCACTGTCTCATCACATTACAAGTTTGGTTGACCCTCAGGAGGATGCACTAGCACTGGTTCCATCATTTTCAGCAACAGAGATGCAGATGGAGTTGTACTCATGAGTTCTACAGTCTGCATGTGCAGCATCCAGTGAGGCAGAGTTTATCCTACACAAGGCAGACATGGGCCACCTCCACATGTCCGAGGCAGATTACGCTAACTTGTAGGAGCGTGTTGTGATGCTGCAGTGGGAGGTGATGGCAGCGGGTGATCGATTCTCAGAGGAGGGGAGAATCAGCACTATCAGCATGAGCTTTCCACTACCAGGACCTCACAAATCCATATTTAAGGAGGATCATGTAGCAGCTCTCAGTATGACATTCGATGGAGACACTACCATAGGAGAGCTGAGCATGCCTTTAGTTTCCACCACCGTTGTTCCAGTTGACTCCGTTATCGCTCCTCCTTCTGCTGCTGCCATCACGCACCTTCATCCACCCGACTCAGCTGCTCCATTGTCACCTTTGTCCATGAGTGGTGATTCGGTTCGTCACTCCAGCCCTCCTCTTCTGGCCCTACACCCCTGTACATCAGGGTGTTCTATCCCACATCGGAGGCCAGCTCTGCCACTTCATCCATGCTTGCATACTGCTTGCCCATTCCCTTTCCTCCGTTGTACATAGATGCATCGCAGTAGAGCAAAGAGAGGAGAGACTGTGAGTTGGGACCCTTCGCAATCACTCGAGGATTGGTACACTCTAGGTGATGCAGTTGCGACGTGAGGATTCATAGGCGGAGACACCATATAGTATTTGAGGGAGGGAGCTGACTTGTACATGACAGGAGGAGCTATCTCTACATGATGAAGAGACTACATGATTTATTGTCCAAGATCTGTTCAGCTACGGCATAAGCATCTGCATCGAGGACATCGCCACCAGGTTCATTTGCCCAAGGGGAGTGTTGTGTGGATCTCGACCCGACGCGACGTTATGGGAGATGCATGGCGAGGGATCCATGCTCTACTATGAGCATACTACAACCGCACTTTGTTGGTCGAGACCCGGACACTTGGTCGGCTGCACCAGTGTCACGAGGAGACCATGGGGTTGTGTGTCTTGGTGTGTTTCCATACTGCGTGTGGCATGTGCATACCAGCTGGTTTGCTCATAGTGGTTGAGACCCGGACACGTGGTGAGGTACACCCGTGTTAAAGGAGACCCCCTATGATCCTATGTGTTGATTGATGATGCTATTGTGGTCGGCACACAGACACATGTTGGATTACTCGTAGTGGTCGAGAGCCGGGCATTGGTACCGCCAGTGTCACGAGGAGGCCCTCTTGCCACCTCACATGTATATGGTGTGCATGATTCTGGTTTGTGTGCATGTGCATGACTCCTTTCATGGTCTAGACCCGGACACTTGGTATGATGTGCCAATGTTGTGAGGAGACCTTAGATGGGCATCAGTTGTGTATGTGTGTGTGGTTGACTAGTGCACATTGTGCTTTGGCATATGTTGTTCCATGCATTCGTTCATTTGTTCTAGCGTGGAAGGCTATGTCAGCTTGGGAGAGTGTTGGTTTGTGTGGCTTCCATCCATCGCGACTGACGACGATGGATTATCCATATGGGCCCTGTGGGCTTGTGGAGAGGTAGGAGAGATTTCTCGGTGGATTGAGAACCACGCACCCAGTGGAATGTACCGGTGCAACGAGGAGACTCGATGGTTGTAGTAGGGCTTCCGATGTTCGGGAAGCCGTTTTGGATGCCCGGACGTTGATTTCGAGTTTTTCTAGCACTGCTCGTGTTTTCCCGGAGGTCGAGACCCGGGCACTCGGAGAGCTATTCAGGTGCCAGGAGGAGACCACGTTTGTTGTTCTTGTGGTGTATGTAGTGTGTTCTCCCCGCTGACTTGTTTGGGTTTAGCGGGGGTGACGGGGCCCACTGCAGCTAGCTGCCGGTGCCCCTACATAAGCTCGCTAGGGGCTCATTTGCAAACTCTCCTTGCTCTTCCATATCATGCGTTCCACACTTAGCCAAAATGGCTTTATGAAAATTAGAAGCCCTACTAAAACGGAGACTGCAAAAGGCTGTGGCTCGTGCCAACGCGCACACGATCGAGGTCCATCGTCAGGTTCGTTCTACGACTGACCGCCTACATGCCACAGATGCAGCCAGCCAGTCGGCTGCCGCGTCCGAGCTCGTCGAGCTCTACAGACGCCTCAACGTTGCGGAGGCCGCAAAGCCATTTGTAGCTCAACATTTGGAGGCCATACATCAGGTGACTGTCTTGGAGGAGGCACTCAGCGCTGCACGAGTCACATTAGCAGGTGACGATAGTAGTGACGACGAGAGCGACGACGTCGATCCGGGGTAATGCTCTGTGCGAGCACATCCCGCCAACATCGTCGTCACCCTTGCTATTGCTGTGTAGGGGGATGTGGCCATGGGGGAGCTGTGCTCCCTGCAGCCCAGGGGGGGTGTTGGTGTGTGGGCTTTTGCCTGCCACTCTTTTGAGGACAGCGAGGTTGCTTGGGGTGTTGCACGATGCTATGGTCGAGGTTACACTGGTCGAGACCCGCGCACCTGGTGAGTTTTACCGGTGTGACGTGGAGACCCATTGCCTCCATGTATTATGTATGATCCATGCATGGTGTGGTCAAGATCCGGACACCCGGAGACATTTTCCAAGGTCACGAGGAGACCTTGTTTCTCTGTATCTCTTGCATGATGTTTGGCGCGTAGGTGTGTGATTGTCTTCTTGCATGGTTGAGACCCGGGCACTTGGTGGGATGCACCATTATCAGGAGGAGACCGTGTGTTGTAGTATGCTTGATCGATGCTCGTCATGATTGGTTGCCCGAGCCATCCTTCCGTGCCTTTGCTCAGCCATCGTGGTATTGACGGATGTGTCAGCCAGGGGGAGTGTTGGTGTGTGTGGCTTCCACTCATCACGAGCCATGGCCGTGGCAGCTCCACGGGTGCACCCGGAGCTGATGGTGAGCGGCGGCCGGACCGGAGATTGTGACAACGCGACGGGACTCCAGATCGACCAGGGACATATCCAACAGCTACGGCATGAAAGATCCCTAATGTGGACCCAGGAGGCACCGCAGCGTTGCCAGGTGGTGAACCACCCACTTGGAGCTGATCGACGACTGCCCAAGCATTCTAGATTTTGTCTCGGACCTTCTCCATTTTTTCTTCAGCCTGTAGGATTCTTTCGGTGGACTGGCCGTGGGGCCCGATTTGCATGTTTTGCATTGTGTGTACACCGTTTAATACTGGATGCATGCATGTGACCTGTTATAGCATCCGGCTTGAGATCCTGCACGTTTAGGCTTAGACGGCGTAGCATTCTGATTTATCTGCGTAGAGTTACGGCCAAAATAGTGTTTTTAAGCTGGCTCACTTGTGACCATTGTCACACACTGACCTAGCTCTGATGCCTAGTGTCGCGGCAAGTGCTTAGGAAGGTTCATGGAACCTTCTCAGGCCAATAAGGACCAGGGGCATGGGGATATTCACACACCCAGAGCACTTAGCAAAAGTTGTAGGTTACAAGAGCTAGAGACGGTGAGGATAGGTTAGAGACAAGAAAAGCATGCTAGTGTGCATGTACCTTGCTTGTACATCATGCACGACGAGGCTACGCCGCCGCCCGTAGATCGGGCCTGACCACTTGACAATAACATAGGGTGGCTAATCACCACTGAAACTGGCATGGTGTCCCCCTAAGGGTCAGCACCAGAACCCACATGCATGTTTGGAGAGAGACCAAGGCATCCTCAAGTTTCGGAGGCTATGCATCTGCCACGAGCAAAACCAAACACTCAAGAATGATGGAGTGAGAAGTCAGATGGCCATAGGCCACATGAATTGAGCTAATGGCTGCTGCCTCGGGCCACACAAGTCAACAAGGACGATCTCAATCTTGTGCAGTAAGGCTCTAGCAGCGGCCATGGCACTCAGTGATGTTACTTATGAGGGAACTCATGAGACTGGGAGAGGGGAAGTGAGCGACAGGATGTGAGATGCACCATGGTTGAGCTCAAGAACAGTGAGAAAAACACTCAACGAAACAACCATGAGAGGGGAGGCGAGCGAGCTAAGTGAGACATGGCAAAGCATGGACCATCCACACATGTCAAACGCAAGAGGGCCTTGCCGCCACCCTCGGGGTTTGTGCATGACCTCTTGGAATAAAGCGAGAGGCGGCTTCTCATGTCTGACTAGGAAACACCTGGCAGTGTGGCCCCTGCTAGGATCAGCTGTCGATACCTGAAACTGCAACCGTAACAAGCCGTCACAGTATGCACCTAGCCAACTACATCATCCTTAAGTTTTTGTAGTGCTGCTAGTCAGGTTAAAAGCTCATGTCAAGAATCTGAAAACCAATCTTGTGTGTGAAAATTCAGCCATTGGTCTGCACGACAAGCTAGGCACACTTACGGATCAGCCACAACCCAGGGAGCACCCCCTGTGCCAGCTTCACTTGTTTACTCATAAGAAAAGCCTCGCAGGTTGCAGCATGATGCCATGCCATGCCATGCCATGCCATGCCATGCCATGAATAAATAAATCACAATGATTGTGGGAGTAGAGGTCATCAAGTATGTCGGCTTTACAATTCTATGACACAAACCAACACTCCCTCATGACCCACAGGCGTAGGACCCAACACGCGACAAAGAGACAGGGAGCCAGAGTAGACATAGCAACATGGAAGGAATGTAAGATGACAACAACAATCACAACGACATGGTCAACCAGAGAAATCTTGCCAACATAGAGGGCCCACACCATGAATGCCAAATTTGAGCATGTTCACATTAAGTGCCTTCATCAGAACATATGTTCGCTTTGCATGAGTATCAGCCTGGTGAATGCAGAGAATTCTAGCAGCAAGAAAATCAACTACAAAATGATTCTCAATGTTGATATGCTCCTTTTGAGAATGTATCCCGCCATCATTCTCAGCCAGCAGCTTTGTACTTTGGTCATCACAATGCATGGCAATCCGGCGAATGGGCTGGCACAACTGCTGAAGCAAATGACAAAGTGAGATGGCTTTTCACGCACCTGAGCCAAGTGCGACATACTCGGCTTTGGTGGAAGTACGGACCAAACGCCCTTGCTTATCGTTCTTCCAAGAGACGGCCGTGCCGCAAACAAGAAAGATCCATCTTGTGCGACTAGTCACTTTCCGAGTAGCCATCAACAATGTGCTCAAAAGCATAGACCAATACGAACTGTAGAGTACACATATCACACAACATGAAGTGCAGCCTCAAGATGATGTACACACTGGCACCGGAAGAACTATGCCATAAAATTAGTTGAGAACACACCATTAGAACGAGTTGTGGTGGCAAGATACATTGATGATCCAACGACACTGATTTGAACAGTGGCATGCACATCATGCTCACAAAGTGCAGTTAGCTCCTCTTGCGTGCGGCTTCTTGAGCCTATCTCAGTGAAGTGGGTTTGGGTGACAAGGGGGATAGGCAACTGCTGCAAAGCATGATGAGAATTAGCCTGAGATGGAGAAATTGACAGCACGTAGAGCTCATCAGTTACTAAAGAGTAGCCCAGAGCTGTGTTGGGATGCATATGGGTCTATGCGGTAACGCAATGGTCCTGTGTGACCCATGCAGTCTATGCAGATTTTGAAAAACCTAAGGTGCTGAGAAAGATGCAAAGACAACCACGTGGAGAGATTTTGCCATTGCAGTGGTCCTCTTTGACACATGTAGCAGCAATCAAGAATAGAAACGGAGGACCCAGAAGTCAGCATGACGAATAGACCAGCGTTCAACAGGCATGATATGATGCCAGAGGGGGCCACGAGAAACACGATTCCACACCCACATCATGTAGGACATGGCCTCAAAGGAAAACAAGGAGAATGTCAAGGTGTTGCGAGGACGGTACGAACACTGTCATAAAGCGTCCGGTTCTTGCACTCAGAGACGCTGTTTTTCTGTGGATTGTAAGGAGCACATGGGACAAAGAGAACCCCGTAAGACTAAAGGAACCAGGAGGTGGGACCAAGAAGTTTAGCAGCGTAGTGCCCCAGACCACCCAGGAAGTCATGGGACAAAGGACCAACGACATCGGAATGAACCAAGGGTAGGGGCTGAGGTGTGGCAGACTCGGAGGTAGAGAAGAGAGCATGGTGTATCTTCCCCTGGGCATAAGAGAGGCACCCTAAAGTACAGGGAACAGGAAAAATAGAGGCTACCAAACCAACAGCAGTCTGTGCGTGAATCATGCATGAAATGGCAGCAGCGTGAATGTAGCAGAGCCGGCGATGCAACAGCTGGGTTTGGTCAGAGATAGAGACGATGCAACCTGAATGTAGGAAAACATAGCAGAAGGGGGGAGGGTGGTACATAGAATCACAAAACAGACGGTCACACTGCTGACCACAAAGAATAATTCGACCAGAAGAATGTATGTGCACAAGAAAGGCTCCGTGGCTGGAAGTGAAGTACAGCCCTGGTCATCCAGCATTGTGAAAGAGAGCAGACTGATCTCAAGGTCCGGCATGAAGAGAACATGAAGCAGGGAAAGGTCCTCCCCAGGACCCATAAAGCAAACTATACCGATGCCTTGAACCCGGAGTAACTGAACAGAGCCAGTGTGAACAAAGCTAACATCGTCAACAGGGCCAAGAGATACAAATGAGGAGTGTGAGAACGTCATGCGGTGGGTAGCCCCGGAGTTGAGGATCCAGAAGCCAGCGGAGACACAGGCTGAAGGGAGAATGAGACAGATTGCAACAATGCAAGTGGCTAGGGCAGGGGGAGCAGGGTGGCCAAATACGACATCAAGGGAGACCAACAGACTGCCGATCCTCAATGCACGGACAGCCAGCAAGTAGAAATCTCTACAGGAGATGGAGTCCAACTCACAAGACTGGAAAAAATGAGTCAGCAACACTTTCACCTCCCTGATAAGGAAGGTGAAGCATGGTTGTGAGGTGCTGCTCCAAGAGATGCTCTGCATCAAGCTGAGGCTCAAGAGAATGATCGGTAGAGTCGGAGGAGTCACGGAGGGCGCCATCAGAGCCCCAGGTGGGAGGTGTTTAGAATGAGGAAGGAGCCCCCTCGTGAGTTGGCCTACTAGAAAGGGAAAACCAGCCTCCAGGAGAACAGGGGTGTCGTGTAAATTCCCGGAGCACCAGGGTGATGAAGGCAATCGAGCCGAGGGGCTGAGATTGGGAGCCTGGGGGAGTGGAGCTATAAAAGGAGGGGCCAAGTAAAGAGGCTCTCGTGTAGACCCAGTGGACACACATCTCCGCCACAAGACAGACGTCATTCTTTTCATTGGATCACTTGGACGCAGAGTGTCCATAGCCACCGCAATGCCAGCATGGGAACATTTGGAGGAAATTGAGGCCTAGGGAGAAGCCGTGGCTTCACCTTGGCCACATCCACGATCGGGGCCCCCACCTTTGCCTCCACCCTTGCCACCAGAGAATAGTGCTGGTGACAAAAGAAGCGGTAGCCATAGCAGAGGCGTCAGGGGCAATGCCATTTTCTAGTTGGTCACCGACATCCAAAGAGGAGGATTTCTTTGTGACCGGCGGGATGGAGGCGCTGGTAGCAATGGGAGCAGCGGTGGCAGTGGCGTGATCGTCGATGGTAGTGAGGCGAGCGACGACAACCTCAGCAACAGCCCGGGCCATTTGGGTCTTCTCATCAACACCGCGCTGGATGATTTCCTTAACACGTTGTTGTGCAGCCTTCACTTTTTGAAGGGCCTCAATGACATCAGAATTCTGTTCATTGTTATGAAGAGACAGAAGTCTGATGGAGGTTTTTTTGGCAGCAGTTTCCATGTCCCAGTGGATGTAGGAAATTGGGATAAAGAGGGACCGACCTGGAGTTGGAACTTCAATTTCAGAAAAACACAAGAGAGACTGAATGAACAGCCAAGAAGAATCCATGGGAGACAGAAGCAAAAACCAAGACCACCGATCAAGTGGAGGATTCACCACCCAGAGAACATGGGAGAAGGATGAAGAGATATGGCATCACTTCTAAGACAGCTGCTGCAAGGACAGAGACCCAGGATGCAGCGAGGGTAATGAGACAGAGCAACCCAGAGAGAGCTGCAGTAGCTAAGGAAGAAGAGGATGCAACGATGTCAAGTGCTATGTACATATGGCTGTGGACGGGAGAAAACTTGACGGCTACCTGCAAGATGAAGGGCCTCAATCTCGCAGCGTTGTTACTTGAGATGGAGATCTAGTATGATCTCTGACGGTGGGTTCTCCTGCTTCACCAGGCAGACTACGTCCGCGTTGTGTGGGAGTTATTTGCACCATCACACCGATCACACCAGATGGGTAGGATTCTCTAACAGAACTGTGGGGGAAAGAGGATGTGACCCTGAACTTGCATCTCATTGGCTCTATAATGTACTTGGCCACAACCACTTGGCCCAACACTTCATTCTCCGTTAACCTCCTAAGGGCACTGTAATGTTCTGACAGTGCCCTTGGGCAAGAGCCCTTCATGCTGCCATGCAAGTAATGTTATACGTGGTTTCTACACATTACCTCAGACTCTGGTTTTTGTCGCCAGTGATTGGTGGTAGTCGATGGTTCCACGAACACATACTGTGCCTGGAGCCCTGGTGGGTCCAGTTAGACATCCTACATGCTCCTGCTAGGTGGCACGGATGTATCCTGGCATAGTAGCAACCAGGGCTCCATTGTGCATAGCTTGTCATAGGCAGAGTATGCCGCCCTAGGGGTTGGGGCTGCCGAGGCACCATTGCCGAGTGCTTGTTTTGTGAATTGGGTTAGTCTGTTCCTTCCATCGTTCTGCGCTGTGACAAGTGGAGTGCCCTTGCAATTACAGATAACTCTCAAGTTTTTTGTGCATGCACAAAGTACATTGTTGTTCAGCATCACTTTGTGCATGATTTGTTGGAGTGACGGATAATAACCTTCATCTGGTTTGGCGTGGAGATTCAGCAAACTGAATTCCTGAATGAGGCACTAGTACAGAGAAGGTTCATTGTGCGTCATACTGGGCTTTGTCCCTTTCCTAAGGGTGGCTGAGAGTGGAGTGTGTACTTCTGTGTGTGTGTGTGTGTGTGTGTGTGTGTGTGTGTGTGTGTGTGTGTGTGTGTATG